>JAVTVY010027134.1:0-101250 GCA_036873755.1 Hanleya hanleyi
ATTGTCTCATCAAGCTCATATAGGTAATACACTAGTAGTAGGGAAAGGACCAATCTGGTCGCATTGAGGCTCTTTTGTGTGAGGCTGATGACGTCACATCTGATGACGTCATGGATAATATCACTTGCGGTGCGAGGTCACGTCCGGATCAAAGGTCAAAGAGCACTTCCGGTTACGTGCTATCTGGTGTCATTTGATGCATGCCCAGTCGGTCAGTAGCAGAAAAAAGGCATTTGGGTGTACGTTTTGGGGTCGAGGTGGGCCATCCTTGGTTTAAATGGGTCGTGTGAGGTGTCATATTGAAGCGCTCGTGGGGTAGCGTCCGATTGAGGTGTCTTGTAATGGAACTGCGATCAATCTGCGCATGCGCAGTCGGGTAGTTGTAGAAAAAGGGCATTTGAATGGGCGTTTTGATGATGTAAAATCCATGTGTGTGTAGGGTGGGTGCATTAAGTCGTCTCTGGAGGTGCCCTGACCGCTCGCCTAAATAGTATACATAGCTTACGTACAGTTCTGTATGCGTTACCTCTGAGAGCTTTAGATCAAATAGCCAGAGATATACAACAATCTGCGTCTTCAGGAAATATAATACCATCAAAATCATTAAAGTATGTCAAGATATAGCGTATTTTCGGTTGTATCGTCCAGTGAACATAATCGAAACATCTCAAGATCGGCTTTTCTTGAAACTCAACTACTTAGATAAAGGACTGGACATCATTAATTTACCTCGAATCCTGAATGATCCAGAGGTACGCAACGCTGTGCCAAACTATTTTAAGTTCACAGGACCTCCTTGCATTTCATATAAGTACACTAAATCTATAGCCACCAAAATATTCAATTACTCCAATGCTGTCCAGGAGGCTATAGTTGTGGTTGTGAATCGTCGAACTTTATCTATACACCATGCAAACATATTGTGGCTGGTGACCTTGACGTGGTGAGTGATAAGGATCTGAAATTACTCCTGATGAAAGGGCCTAAATATAGAGAGCCAAGAAGAATAAATCTGAAGGCCGACCAGAAGATAGTCCTGTCTGCATTGGAACAGTACGTTATTGATTGGACTAAGCGAGAAAAAGTTGAACCTACAGTACTCGCTGATTGGCTGGACCTCACCAAGAGCAAGGTCGTTGAAACAATCCGCCATATTGACAGAAGTACTCTTCCCCAAGCAAAACAAGTACTGAGAAACCTCAATTCGCAAGAAGTTCTAGCAAATCTCCAGAGTAAATTCGTCATAGTCCCAGCAGACAAAGCTCCGAATAATATAATATTCATATGTAAATATTACTATTACCAGGTGCTGGTTAAAGAATTGAGTGTAGACATATCTTCATCAAATACGTCTACTTACTCCCAAACTGCATTTACTCTGGAAGATTTATTTAACAATCACAAAAAGTTTCTCAGGGAAAGAGGTATTTGTCTTTCAACCAATCATAACCTCATACCAAAACTATACTGGACTCCCAAAATGCATAAATCACCATACAAAGCTAGATTCATAGCTGGTTCTAGAAGCTGCACCACCAAGCTTCTTTCAACCGTATTGACGAGGGCCCTTCAGGAGGTAAAAGCATTTTGGGAAAGGTATTGCGCCATTATTTCTAAGAACTCTGGCGTTGAATGTATGTGGATATTGAAAAACTCAAAATGTCTTACGGAAGAACTTGATGCTAAAGGTCCCATACCGTATATACATGTATCCACATGGGATTTCTCGACTCTCTTACCACAATCCCTCATCAGGACCTTGTTGACCGTCTAAGTTCATTAATAGTATCTGTGTTCAAGAAAAACTGATCGTAGATATATTAATGTCGGAAGCCATAAATCATTCTTTAGCTCTACTACGTACAAGAGATATCATTCATGGAATGTTTCTTTGTTTATAGAGTTGCTTGAATTTCTCATTAAAAATATCTATGTGAAATTTGGCAACACAATATATCAGCAGCATATAGGTATTCCAATGGGTACTAATTGTGCACCCCTGTTGGCCTGACCTGTATCTGTTCTCTTATGAATATGACTATATGCAGGCGCTTTCAAAAACCGATCCATTCAAAGCCCGTTCCTTCTTATTCACCAAACGCTATATAGACGATCTTCTCGCTGTGGATAATCGCTATATAAATGACGCCGTGAAGGATATATATCCACCTTCACTGGATTTGAAGGAAACTACAGCTAGCCCTACAGGCACATCATATTTAGACCTATATCTCTATAAAAATGAAGCGGGCCTTCTCTCTCGTCGACTGTATGACAAAAGAGATGATTACAATTTCGACATCGTAAACTATCCCTTTCTGAACAGTAATATTCCAATGGGACCTGCATATGGCGTATACATATCACGCCTAGTAGCATTCGCTATTCCTGTGTTAAATGTGACGATTTTAATCAACGTCACAAAACATTGTTGCAGAAACTTATAAAACAGGGCTACACCACCAAGCGCCTCCACTCAAAGTTTCTCAAATTTGGCGATACATATCGCATGCTGATACCAAAATACGAGCGTAGCGTGCAAGATCTATGGCGTTACGTTTCGTAACTTGTGTCTAATTCCGCTTAATCCGGGGCTAGGGGCCTTATGAACCCATGCACTTCAAGATCCTCAAGGTACTCATATGAACAGCCACAATCAAACCGTGGCTGAGATACATCATTCTTTAGATGACGACTTTACAACGAATATTATGGATTAGGAATACTGATCAGCGATACGGATTTGATATTTTTGGAACATCCTGATGTCTTGCCGGCATCATTGAAAACTGTTGACCGCTTCTCTCTTGCAAGAAACAAGCCTATGTTTATGCATACTATGATTGTCTTTTTGAATTTGGTGCTAATACTCTTATATGGAATATGGAATAGGTCTTTGGATTATGGACGCCGATATTCTCTAATGGACGACGGCTGAATTATGAATGACGGACCAGACGCTTGTAATCTCAGCTGTTACATCCAATGGACGCCATAGGCTGTGAGCTGCCGGGGAATTCCCAAACTTGAACACACATATAACAACATTTGTGGTGATATTGGATTGATTCTGTGAATATTTTTCGGACAAATCATGAATCTACAAGGGATTTCTTTGATTTGTCAGGTTTGATAGGCAATCTAACTGTATCAGAACTCTTGATATGTTCCAAAGCGTATGTACTCTCATTAATCTATGCAAATTTAAAGAAACGTCAGTGAGAATTAACAGTGGTATTATTCTGTATATAGTGGCAATGGATGTCTTCCCAAATTTGAAGACTATCGGCGGACACATTGCGATTGTTAAGTGATCTTCAGTGAGGGGGGTGTTCACGGCAAACCTGACTTGTTAGCGTCAAACATAGTGATATGCGTGTCAAAAATGAGGCGATATGCAAGAGGTGGGAGAAATTGACGACGTCTGGCTACTAAAAAGCAACCGTATGACTCTTCAGGAAAGCTGCCCTCGGCACCTCACATTCAGACCCGAGAATTCGTTGGATTATCGGACGTAGCCTTAGAATCTCAGCAGCGCTTTTACTGCAGTTGTTCATCTGGACACTATGAAGTATCCACACGACCCTAGCTCCGGCCTAAGACCTGGTCAACTTATAGGGTTATTGTTTCGGTCTTCTATATATGTAAATTCTGTTTGATTCTGGCTTATCGAGTGAACATTCCCTGTCGCCATAGCGTTTCCCAGTTTTTCACACCTCTGTTATTCGGTGTTTAAATGTCGATGCTTAGAACCTGGGGTCGGGCTCATCAACTCTTTTTTTCAATAACTCACGGGAGACCGCTCAACCTAACAGAAATTTCTGCAGAGAGCTTAAATTCAAGGGATTTTTAGTAAAGAAGTGCACTACAGAATAGCATCGCCAGTGACGTCATTTGTGGGCGGAACAACGGAAATACCGAGAGGCGTCCAGTGGTTTGACATCGCGATTGGTCGTGTGCTGAGATTCGTTCTTCACATATATGATGGGATTGTTTGTATTCGACTTCTTGGACGATGAAAGAGTAAATATATTGCATTTGCACAAAAAATGACACTGCGATGCGGTTGAATGATTTTTGGAGTGAATCACAACTTTAGTAGATTGTGCAACGCTTAGAGACAAGTATGCGCCCCATGACGAAGAAACACGTGTAAACAAGACTTGAATAATTGTGAGTTTCTATCAAAGTCAATTTAAGAACCCGTACCCATAATCCTAAATCCTACGATGTTAGACCCAATGTACATTTTTGTAAGGCACTGGGTCGTGATGTGCGTCAAGGGGCGTTCGTCCTATCGATCGATGATCGATGCGAATAAAGCCTGAAAGTGTGTAAAGATTGGAAAATATCCTTCTTTTAATAGTGACGGTAAACCTTGTAGCAACCATGCCGTGAGGTTTTCCTTCAAACGATGATTTTTCACGCAAAAATGCTACCGGTACATACAAACGGCCGATGGATAGAGTTAAAAAGAGAGCCTCGATTCGCATTGTCTTTCCTTTAATTCACAAATTCATTTAATTTACCAGAAATGCTTTTATCCGTTCAAGTTCGAGAATGTTTTCGATGCGGCGGCCATTTTGGCGGAGACTGTATATTGTTCCAAGTTAAGAGCCAGCGTAAGATGCCTATTACATACATGTACTTCCTTTTCAGAATTCGAAGATATATTTCAAGTTAGTCAGCAAGTACAGCATAACCTGCTGGACTTCAAAGAGTTACGAAGCGTCATCAATCCCGGTAATTACTTTTATAACACCACACTATTTTGTTACGTCTGTATAATATTTAAGCATGCAGAAACAAATGCCTTGCACCGGTTATCACTATTATATCCACGGTTTCGAAAGTACTGGTACACGGACAATATTCGCGGTCCAATATTGATCAATTGTTTATACTATTTTCTATCCACAACAGAATCAGTTTAATTAGAGATATACATATATTCAATATAGCGCCCATCCATTTTCAGTGGCCGAAGAAAAGAACTAACAAGTTAGCCAACATTGTCATATATTGCCTTGACACAATAAAAACATGAGAACAGCTGTATGGAGAACTCCCACACACTCGAGAACTATTGAACAGAATACTTTCACACTCTTTTTTGGGGTTAATAAATATCGATGACAGACAAAATCAGAGCGAGAGCGATCGTTATTCGGATGAAAACAAAAATCGTATAATATATGTTTACCACGGCATAGGCGTCAAATCAGATACTCAGTATTCAACATTCACCCTCAAAAGATTTGCGAGACCCCAGCTGGGTTCAACTGATCAACAGAAGAATCCAGGCACTGATAAACTAGTTTAAATCATACGCGTCATCCGAATTTAAGTATTCAACCGTCATCCAAGCTAACGGAAAATCCCTGCCCGGCAAATTCATAATCTCTTGTAGATACCACTTCTAGGGTTTTCCAAAATCACCACAAGCGCCCATCCACCCAAACATTTGGAACAGCACAAACGATTACTTAGGTGCTGTTAATGATTTGCAACGTAGAGAACTAACGTAGCCGGGTTAACTTTACTGGGACGGATTAGTCTCACGTTCAGTCCATGTCAGTTAGAAAATAATTGCAGCAGTAAATATATCAAGATGGGTTCTATATTGGTTTGGAAATGTCAACCTGGCGAGCTTGCGATTCTCAGTTGTTATATCCAGTGGACACCATAGGCTGTGAGCAGCAGGAGCATTCCCAAACTTGAACACACACATAACAACATTTGTGGTCAATTTAGATTGATTGTGTGAATATTTCTAGGACAAATCATGAATCTCCAAGAGATTTCTTTGATCTGTCAGGTCGGATAGGCAATGTAACTGTATCAGAACTCTTGTATTGTTCCAAAGCGTATGTCCTATCATTAATCTATGCAAATTTAAAGAAACGTCAATAAGAATTACCAGTAGCACTATTCTGTATATAGTGACAATGGATGTCTTCCTAAATTTGAAGACTATCGGCGGACACATTGCGATTGTTAAGTGATCTCCAGTGATGGGGGTGTTCACGGCGAACCTGGCTTGTTAGCGTCAAACATAGTTATATGCGTGTCAAAAATGGGGCGATATGCAAGAGGTGGGAAAAATTGACGACGTCTGGCGACTAAAAAGCACCCATATGACTCTTCAGGAAAGCTGCCCTCGGCACCTCACATTCAGACCCGAGAAAACGTTGGATTATCGGACGTAGCCTCAGAATCTCAGCAGCGCTTTTACTGCAGTTGTTCATCTGGACACTATAAAGTATCCACACGGTCCCTAGCTCCGGCTTAAGACCTGGTCAACTTATAGAGTTATTATTTCGGCCTTTCGGTCTATACTGTGAAATCATGTGGCTCTGCCAGTATGTCGGCACTTCTTCCCGCTTCACTTATATGTGTTGTAATTCTATATATGTAACTTCTGTTTGATTCTGACTCATCGGGTGAACATTCCCTGTCGTCACAGCATGTCCCAGTTTTTAACAACTCTGTTATTCGGGATTCAAATGTCGATGCTTAGAACCTGGGGTCGGGCTCATCAACTCTTTTTTAATGATTAACTCACAGGAGACCGCTCAACCTAACAGAAATTGCTGCAGAGAGCTTAAATTCAAGGAATGTTTAGTAAAGAAGTGCACTACAGAATGACATCGCCAATGACGTCATTTGTGGGCTGGACAACGGAAAGACCGAGAGGCGTCCAGTGGTTTGACATCGCGATTGGTCGTGTTCTGAGATTCGTTCTTCATATATATGATGGGATTGTTTGTATTCGACATCTTGGAAGATGAAAGAATAGATATATTGCATTTGCAACAAAATGCCACTGCGGTGCGTTCGAATGATTTTTGGAGTAAATCACAACTTCTGTAGATTGTGCGACGCTTAGAGACAAGTATGCGCCCCATGACGAAGAAGCGCGTGTAAACAAGACTTGAATAATGGTGGGTTTCTATCAAATTCAATTTAACAACCAGTACCCATAATCTTAAATCCTACGATTTTAGCCCCATTATGCATTTTTGTAAGTCACTGGGTCGTGATGTGCGTCAAGGGGCGTTCGTCCTATCGATCGATGATCGATGCGAATAAAGCCTGAAAGTGTGGAAAGATTGGAAAATATTCTTCTTTTAATAGTGACGGTAAATCTTGTAGCAATCATGATGTTTTCCATCAAAACGATGACGTTTCACGCCAAAATGCTACATAAAAACGGCCGATGGATATAGTTAAAGAGGGAGCCTCCATCACTTCGTCATGTGTGCGTTCGATTCGCATTGCCTTTCCTTTAATTCACAAATTCATTTGATTTACCTGAAACGCTTCTATCCGTTAAAGTTTGAAAATGTTTTCGATGCGGCGGCCATTTTGGCGGAGACTGTATATTGTTCCAAGTTAAGAGCCAGCGTAAGATGCCTATTACATACTTCCTTTTCAGAATTCGAAGATATATTTCAAGTTAGTCAGCAAGTACAGCATAACCTGCTGGACTCCAAATAGTTACGAAGCGTCATCAATCCCGGTAATTACTTTTATAGCACCACACTCTTTTGTTACGTCTGTGTAATATTTAAGCATGCAGAAACAAATTCCTTGCACCGGTTATCACTATTATATCTACGGTTTCAAAAGTACTGTATACGAACAATATTGGCGGTCCAATATTGATCAATTGTTTATACTATTTACTATCCACAACTGAATCAGTTTAATTAGAGATATACATATATTCAATATAGCGCCCATCCATTTTCAGTGGCCGAAGAAAAGAACTAACAAGTTAGCCAACATTGTCATATATTGCCTTGACACAATTAAAACATGAGAACAGCTGTATGGAGAACTCCCACACACTCGAGAACTATTGAACAGAATTGAAAGACTGGCACTGAGCCAACGACGGGTTGACCCCCTCTCTCTCTCCCAGGGCCAGCCAAGAAATAACCTATCAAAACATTCTGAATGATTGACATGTAATAAGGCACAATGCCTCACGTCCTTATTATGGTTTCCGTGTCTCCTTGTTTCTGTTGGATTCACATTCGGTCATTCCTCAGATTAGGTTACCACCTTGATCGGCATACCGTCAGTGATTCGAACGTTCAATTATTATATTCACTCCGTCGGCACAAATTTGTCCACATAGGTGGCAGACGAATGTTTTAATATTAACATGATCAATAAATATTTACAAAATATTGTACACTCTTCGACAAGAGGGTTGTTTCTTCGAGACTGAATATTTTTTCTTTACGTTCGTAAATCTACAAAGTCTTCGTGATTTTGTTGAACCTTGATCCGCAATCTATCTGCAATGGATCCCTTTCAGTGTGCCAACACAACTGCCGTCTTATTAATCTAGGCATAATTCAGTAAACAACAATACTGAACGACCGCACATTTCTCTTGAATAAGTGATAATGGCTGTCTGCTCGAACTTAACAGCAAACTACAAGCAGTCTCTTTCGCTGATGTTCCAGATCCTGTACAGTTATTCGCAGATATGTTGATTGAAATTGCTAACCAAACCATACACACATCTTCAGGAGTTGCACATATTAAAACACCATGGCTTAATGATGACTGCAAAGAACCAAGGAAATGTAGGAAGGAAGCTGAAAGGTGTTACTGCCGACATCCAAATTCTAAAAATTTGAAAGATCTCAGAGTTGCTAGAGCTAAAGCTCGTAGAACCGGTCTCGAAGAACAGAACAAACGTGATTCTTGGAAAAAATATATTTTTAAGATCAATAAACATACTCCTATAACAAAAGTTTGGAATATGATCCAAAGAATAAAAGATAAAAGCTCCAAGTCCAGTGTTCATCATCTCAACGATGGAAATCAGATGTTAACTGACAGGGTAAAGATTGCAAATAGGTAGGCGAAACAATTGCCAAAAAATCTTCGTCAGATAATTATGTACCTAAATTTCAAAGTTTCCAAAAAAGAGAGGAGAAAAAAAACCCTGTAGGCTATACTCATCTGAACAAACTAAAACGTGTCGATCAAGCCATGATCAGACGATGTAGAATCGGCCATACACTATTAACTCACGACTATTCACTAAAAAAAAAAAACCAGTCCCACAGTGAAACATATTCTTATCGACTGTATAGATTTTGAGATTGTAAGAGATTCCTTTTTATCGAGCAACTACTTTAGAAGATCTTTTTAATCGGATGAAGTTATTTGAGAGAAATCGGTTTGCATAAGTTTCAATGTGTGTATGTTGGATTACTAAGTTATTAACTTGAATACTTAAAATTTTGTTTGATCGTCGCTATATAGGTGAAATATTGCTGAACGCGACGTTAAACCTTAATTCTCTCTCTCTCTCTGTCTCTCTCTCTCTCTCTCTCGCTCTTAACGACCGTACCCGGATTCATTGGGGTCATTGTCCGGTCGTCTTTATGGCGCGTTTCTACGTCGAACGTCACTTGTCGGTGCAAAACGACAGGGAATGCTTGCTAAAAGGTTCAATATTGAGCATTCATGATATTGTCGAGCTATGTTAGAAAGATAGCTTCCACATGGTTTGGGTTCATAGGGTGAACACCTATTTTTGCCACTGTAGGATCCATTTCATCACATCAGTCTTGTAGATTTACGAATTTACAAGACCATATCCGTAGTTATCCACTTCGCCAGAAATGTTTTATCCGTCAAAGTTTCAAGTTTTTCTCGATGCACAACCCCTTTGAGAGGAGACGGTATTTACAGTGACGTCACAGTGTGGCGTTAAATTGAAACTGTTTCAGTTGTTGGTACATATGGTACATATGAGTCTAGAGATTCGTACAGTCTAATCAGGTGCAAGAGATAAGGATTTCATTGAAAGGAATCTAACAGTTGAATTAGCAAAAATGATATTATTGCGATATTACACATGCAACGAATTCACCGAATGCCGGAACTGATTCCTTCCATGATGCATAGGAAGCAGCCGGTCCAAATTTTAAATGATCTAAGAGATCGGCGATAGCTTATCATGTTTAATTTTCTGATTGCTTCGTTTATATTTATACCTGGACAAAGGTTTCATAACAACATAGATATGGCTATTACATCATCGCTCCGAAATATTTGTATCTAGACCGCTCAAGCCGGTGCTGGTGGTCGTGTGGGCATGTAATACTAGATGTCCACATGCACATCTGCATTAAAAGCGTGACTGGGATACAAATCATCACAGGGATCACTTTTGGCTCTTGTGATGTTTTAAGAAATGTGCAATCAGTATATTCATCTGTGCGGTCGTATAACTTCTTGTCGGTACGTCGGTATCGTTTTCCACCACCCTTTCAGTGTAGCGTTTAATTGGAGTTTGATTGAAGCTAGTCAGCTAGACAGCCTTATTTGCTGAGGCTTATTTGGACTGAGGCTTACCATAATATTGGGCATCTGGTATCCTAATTCCTAAGCTGCCCGAAGCAGCATATTGTCTAGTATATTCAAGTTCACACAAAGAGTAATATTGTTACCATGTTAAAGCAATCCAAATCTCTGATATACGTTTCAGTCAGTTTAGCACAATCTGCAGCAAACCTTCAGTATATATAATCAACTCGTGTTTAAGATAATATGGCAAAAATTCGAGTGGTTAATGCTGCTGACGTCAAACATATGAGAAAATATGAAGACAGCTGCAGCTATAATTAAAAAACTGTCATTGCTGAAGGAAAGAACAAACACGTTCGCATACACTGTCAAATGACTTAACGCAATTAAAACAAAACAACTGGGCAGACAACTTCCACACGAATAGGTATTATTAAAAAACAATGTAACGATATTGTACGACTGAGTGGCTAACCGTCATGGCGAACCAAGAAATGACCTGTCAACACAGTTTTCACGATTGACGTGTAATAAGGCACAATATGCGGATCATCGACGTTAAGGGTTTCTGTGTCTTAATGTATCTGTTAGAGTTACAATACCACAACCCACCAGATTGAGTTACCAATGTTAGCGGCATGTCCTCAATCTCAGTAAACCGCGATAGTATGATAGCAAAAATACCCTCTTGACTTAAAGCGCTATGAAAATTTCGTCTGCCCTGCTAAGAATTCTGAAAAGAATAGTCAGCCAATTGACTGGCCATTTACATAGAATGTACGATATTTGCTCAATCGAATGGTCTACATCAAACGAACCGCGGTGAATGGGTGTCGCCATAACATGTCTAACTGCGCCCTACATCAAATTAGGGCTCGGACCGAGTAGTGGTGTGAAAGTGGTGTATATTTTATCGATTCATCGATTCTATTCAATTACTACGAATAGTCTTAATTGTTCCTTCTGATCTTGTAATTCAGAAACGTAATATTATTCTGAACATTGGGCGAATTTGGTACGTTTTGGTTTATACAGTCCGTGGTATACATGTTATATGCAAACAGTAGTGAAACTGTACGACAATTGAAACATACATATGTGCCGGAAATACGTAACCTACAAAATATGTCACCGGAACAACGGAATGCCATTTTATAACACCGAAAGTCGGATAATTGAGTGAAACCTGTCTACCACTTCAGGAAAACAAACATATCATCTGAGGCAGGTGGCCTTTTATGAAAGCCAATTCGACATGCAAAAATCATGCTGCCGAACTTTTTACTGTGGTTCCTGAAGACGTTGTCGTAAGGGCAGGTTTTACTATATCATTCCGATATTGTAGATGCCGTTAACTTAAAGGCCGGTTACAGAATGTCGAAATTGACGCCTTCTCAAACACAATAGCCTCTCAAATTTTGAACAGATAGAATGATATATGCATCAGTCAGGGCTTTTTTATTCTCCGAGTGCTTTGTTGACATCTATGGTTGGACACGGTTTTATTTTCTCTCGTAGAACACTGGAATACAATCAAAACCCGCCATAGCACCATTATGCTCTATTTGCTGATATTTGTTTGAACTGAAGCTGGTGGCACCAGTTTTGAAAGGAATCTGTTGGGTTCCCGTCCATTCGACAAGAGACATACCATAACAGGGACCATGATGCGGCCATTCCAAACCGTCGTAATTGATGTCACCGCAAACATTGGGTATCCTCATATTTCATATTTCTTTGCAGTATTGATACTGGACATGCTGACCATAAGGACCGACGACCAGATAAATTTGAGCTAAATGATTGCAATCACTAATCGGGCCAGTATACGGGAAGTCCAATAATATAGCTTCTATGGATTGGATCGAACAGATAAGATGCCCATTTTAGCGTACTTCGCAGACACTATCCGCTTCTGTCTCCTCCATGCCATGATGCCGGAAACTCCAGCATCAGCGCCCTCCTCCGGTCACCTGTTAAATCGCCGTTCATCCCTTCTCGGGACCTCCTATTGACGGAAATTCACCCGCTAAGCCCGCTAATTACAACGACATGTAATTGGACGGGTCAGTGCTAAATACTCGTACTATTCCGTATCACAATTGCAGCACATTTCCTTCTGTAACGAGTGCAGAAGGCTACAATGTTCCAAGATAAGATTCAATGAAATAAATCGGATGAAACAGATAAACGAATTGTGACCCGCCATGCCGAAGCAGAGCCAAATTAGGGCAAACTTCGTGCAAGTGACGTGTTATTCAGATAAGAGAGAATTCACCATTTGCATTGAAAGTTCGTCGTCCTCAACTGAGGTAGAAATTGAATATCATGCAAGTCAGGCATACTTCTCACGCACCATTGTATGAATGACAAATGGATTGACGCGTCATGCAGCACACACGGAAAAATGGTATATGCTGATAAATGTTTATTTCTTGTCATTCACATGAGAAGCAAAGACGTTCGTTGGTTGTCACCACACCCCTGAAAAACGCACACTTTACATATCAATATTGTCCATTAGTTCTCTTCTAATGGTGATATCAACAATCCCCGTGCAGTGCATGGCAGTTCGCTATAAAATGCTGCAAAATCTGCCACTCTTTGCCAGTATCAAGTTCTTCTCATGCAAGTGGTGGATATACCATACGTTCCCGTACAGTTAGGAAGCATTTCGAATGCTCGTTGTTACAGGTATGCTTTTCATGCAGTTTTATTCACATTTAGCATAGAGATGTAGCATTTGAGGCAGGTGTTTCGGCACAGTGAACGTATTAGCGGAAACGTTCAACGGAATTGCCATATGTGACATTACGGCACCCCTATGTTTGGTATCTTCGCATACCACCTCATACCAGTGTATGTGTAGGCAATATTCAGCCATTATTGTAAGCATTATTCAGCAGTATTACCAATACTCAAATTCAATCTTCTTGACATTTTCTATGTCCGAAGAGCGGCCAAAATTCATTGAAGGTGGCCGTATTCATTTGGGGTACAATGACTTGTCCTCCCCGATAATTTCAATTCCATATTCCGTCTGTATATTTCATAACTTCTTGCAGCAGTTAATGCATATCGTTATATCGATAATTGCTGCGTGGAATGTTTCAGATAACATTTTATTTTGCGTGAAATAGATTTATTTCCCTTCAAGGACATGGGGAAGTGTAGCTGCAGGAAACATTACCAGTTTACAAGCGGAGGTGAATCGTGAGTCTACAAAATCTCCTCGCAGAAAATCCCAACAGCTATTATCAAATACTGCATTAAGGAAAAACAGCGGTATATTTCTGTACCTCTTGTGCGGATTATGTTAATTCAAATTTGATCATTAACCCACCAGTAGAGCCGCTCAAATACACGGTTCCTGAGCTGTGTTCGGCCCTGGGAAGACAAGAAATTCCAGGAGATGAAACGCTGCAGTTGTGCACAGCTTTAGGACACCACCTCCATGCTGCTGTACTGCGGCCATCCGACTTAGAATTCTACAAAAATAACATTCTACTATGGCTGGAGTGTCGGGTTGCAGGACTGGTGATGTTCATATTGGCAATTTGCAACATTAAGCTAGACCAGCTGGATGGACAGAGACGTCTGCAACTCGCCGTCATCCTTGAATGTATATACAACCTGTGCGTCCAAGACACTGTAAGGCCGTTCACCTTCATTTTCAACATCATCTGTTATTTCATCACCGGTAGTAGGGCCATTTGTTCATTGAAGATGCATCGGACCTGCAGCGTCGTATCCAACGATATGTAAATGGCTACATGAGCAAAGTGCCGATCCAATTGCATGTCCAAAAGAAGGCAATGTTATAGTTTTTTTCGACAACCAGCAGAAACTGGAAAACAAGTGGCGAATCCGTGTGGACTACGCCATGCACACTAGCGCCATCACCAATTTTGTATTTATTTACCCCTAAAATGCACCTGATGTACAATTAAGGGTGGATCTGTCACCATCCGTCTGGATGAAATTCACTCTCTCAACATTAAATGAGGATATATTGCAGAAGGTCCAACAGCTCGAAAGCACTGCCAAGGAACTGTTCCGACGCTAGAGATTAGAATTTGTTTCTTCCAGACTGCAAAACGTATTATCACGCCAAACAGCTCCATCTTCCACATCATTCAACAAAACCTGTGATCCATATTCTTCCATCCCTGCCAGCCATCCCCCAGTACCCCCCAAACTGGTAACCGGTGAACCGCTAATAACCAACCCCTGCTCGTACGATAGCGTCTCTGATTTTTTCTCCCTTTGCCTGAAAGAAGCAGGAGTCGGTGACGACCGCGCGTGGGTGATTGTTGGATGTGACGGGCTGCCGTACGATTTTGGGAAAAAACTTCAAAAGTCGACCTTTAAATGCCCTCGTTGTCCCCCTATCATCATAGGTGATCCTACTGAAATCGCCAAACATGGCCGCGACAAACACGCCATGATTTTAGGCAACGAATGCTTGCTCTTCAAAAACATTCTCCTTCTTCCGAGAGAAGGGTATTTCGAAATGCACATGGTTAAAGCAGTTTTCTTCCTAGGTTGGGAAGTTGTACTGGTCGATCTAGCCAAGAAGATGGGGGTTCGTACGCAGAACGCTCTCAACAGTTGCCATGCTGCCAAGAACCATCATAAATCTTGGCAGCTTCTACTCATAGCCATGTATGGAACAACTGACGAACTGTTATCCGTCTATTGTGAGAACTGTCAGAACCCAACTTCAGGTGTATTTTTGACATGGCTGTGGGAAAATCCAGACCCTAGGATTCGTTTTCTTGGCGAGTTTATTGTGACCTACGTTTTTGCAGTATTTCTATTTTGCAAGGCTGTTCGACGCAATAACAGCGCTCTGGCATTGTCAGCAAGAGTGAAATTTGATCCCCTTTTTTTGGCCTGGGTAAAACGACCGCTTCTCTCTTGCAGGAAACAAGCCTATGTTTATGTATACTTTTGTCTTTTTGAATTTGGTGCTAATACTGTTATATGGAAATGGAATAGGTCTTTGGATTATGGACGCGGATATTCTCTAATGGACGACGGCTGGATTATGAATGACGGACTAGACGCTTGTAAGTAATATCAAAGAATTAGTCAAGAAGACCTGGTCATGCGGTGCCAGTGCCCACCAGAGGTAAATGATTTTCTGGAGACTATTTATTCGTTCCCCGTCTCTGGACACCCCATTCATTCTGGAAGGTGTCAACCGACGATGCAAGAGGTGGTTGCCACCAGGAGTCCCAACACCCTTGCAGTGGCGGCGATCATGTCGCACAGTGGACCGATTAGAAGAGGTGAGCAAATTAGTAACAAGTGACAATTGTAATGTGCCCGTGTGTAAAATTTAATTCCTAGCCTCATAACATTTAAAGGAAAAATTAGTTTCTGTGTGCAGGACAGTGGTAGGAAAAAAAATTCAAATATTTCCTAGGCCCATTGATGCCAAAACAAGTGGTATGCACGCAGTAATTGCAGTCGGGTGCGTCACAGCCAATCCACGTCGCCCCCGGAGTGTCCACTGCGGATGCGTGTATCACTCGACAAATTTTACATGCATTTGTATCATCCATTCGGTCCGGGACTTGAAGTTCGGCATCCGCAACGGCCGATGGCGAGGGGCACGGTTTATCTGTAATGAAACTATATATCAAAGAGGAGGTATGAAATACTAGCCTGGGAAATTGACAGTTTGACATTCACATGAGATCAAGAATGTTTGTTGTTATGTTTGTCAACTCAATCATCAAATTATTCGTTCGGACTCGAAAACTGTGTTGTCCACCAGCATGTCAAGATAGGTCATATTTTGAACACATAATCACAGAGTGTAGATCCCGTGGTTGAATGAAGAAGTGAAGAAAGCAAGCGCGTCAATTGCGCACCGAACTATGTCCGGTGGATATCACTGATGAGGATGGCAACATTTATTGGTATTTTTGCTGAAACTTTCATTTTTACTTTGAAATACCATATTTTTGTCTGGCGGGAAATATCAATACAATGGATATAAATATCACCGGGAAAAAATTTCAATGAAATGAAGTACCAACTTAATTACCTGGCGACTGTGACACTCCCGGCTGCGAAGGATCCGCGGCTGTTAAAATCACGGGGTGTCGGTCTTCTAAATTAAGCTCTTGCATGAGCTGTTCCAAAGCCGCCTTGAATTGTGGTCTGGACTGAATTGAAATATGTCTTCAATCAATTTTAACTCGTCAAATTTAGAAATCAAAATTTAGGTCGTACTGCAATCGATGCACGCCGTTTGCTGATCCTGGTCAAAGGACTACGTAGAGTGTTTACAAAAGAACATCGAAAAATATAATGACCAAGGAAAATCTTGCTTGCTGATTGCGGAATAACGTACATACGTATTGGTCTCCATCATTAAGTACTCCGTGTTCGAAAATCTATTTCATTGACTGTTTTACACACAAACAACTTTTGTTACCCAACACAACATCTTGTGTCATTTCCCATTATGCACACCTGTGTTCTGAATTGTAATCACGAGGCCGTCTGTGTGTGACCACGAATATCCGATGGCAGAATATGAGCCTTTGTATTAACAGTGTAGAAAAGACAGTTTCCTTTGCGTACACATAGCCTTGTGTTAATTTCAGGTTGAGTAAATTTGAATTTTGATTTTTAACTTACTTCCACAATGGGCATTGCCGTGTATTTCCCAGCGGCAAAAAAATCCTTCGTGTGTGATGGGGACTCCACGAGCAGGAAAAGTGAGGCGGGCGTCATCTCCCCTAGCTCCTTAGCCTTGTAAATAAATGGGGTTTTAATTATTTTCAGGTTCGACAAAATATTCTCCAACTAACCAATACCACGCTGTCGTCCACTTTCGTGACCGTCATGGAGGAGTAGTTGGTCCATGAAATAACGGCATGGAGAGAGGTATTAAGAACAAAAAGATATCTGGAACCACAAAGCATGGAGGATTCCCACAAGGCCCTCTCTGGAAAACTTCTAGACTCGAAATTGGTGAATTTCACCAAAACTTGCGTCAAAAACAAGACTATGTACTGGTAAAGCATTTACAGAATTCGGCAGCAAGTATTGCGCACTATACCAGCTGGTCCACCAAGGAACCTAATAATATCGTTTAATTTAGTACTGCATGTATTCGCTGAAATCCATTATCATCAACATGTGCATTACGCCCGACACCCTCCTCCTGTATGCCACTTTCTTGTTACAGAAACTCTTTTATTGACGGAAAGAACGTCTCCCTCGAGCGAGTCTTCGTATTGCAAGAGGACCTGGAAAAGGCAGACAAGTTGCCGAACAAGTCAAAAACGGATTTGCTCGCCCTTGCCCAACAGCTATTGACAGAAATAGCAGAAGTCAACGCTCCTCTTGCGAAGGACAGTGGGGCGGACAAGACCTATCGGAAAGCTATCCGCGGGACCAAAGATGACCTGATTGGTCTGATTGCGGACCGATAAACTGGAATTGGAATTAACCAACTTTACACAAGACAATGGGAGGGAGGGGATGGGGGGGGGGGGAATCATCATTCGCAATAGAAGCTGGGAATAAAATACACTTCATTTATTCCTTATGTCGTCAGTTTTCGAGTATTTACCATAGTCGGGTATTTGCGTAAGTGATGTTCAAACTCACAAGCCAGAGGTCATTGGCATAAAAATGAGCAGATCCATTTAATTATTGTGGATAATCACATTGTAGACTATTGAATTCTACATAAACAAAATGTATATAAAATTTAAGATGTCATAAACTATATCTATCATTCCCTCTGATACACTTTTTCAACAAAGTATAAAGATTGCAATTTGAACAAATACCTGTATACATTTTCATACACGTACACATCAATCTGAAAGCCTGAGCATGTGTTAAAAAACTTGTATGACATTTAAGTGACGTTTTTACATATAATTCCCGGACTGTTAACTCCCGACTGCTGACCGTGCGCAAAACAATACCTTGGTCATTATTGCGTTCTTCCGAACATGAAAACAAGAATTTCGGCTCTTCTCTGGCGGTTTCATGGCCGTACTTCTGGGTCCAATTGCATGTTTTTTATATGTTGGCGCCTGCCCCTTTGCTTTCCTCCCTGGATTCCTGCTTGTTCGTGCCAAGCTATGTTCTTTGGAATCCTACTGGATTAATACAGTCCGTCTTACTGCCAGCTGCCATATTCTCACAATGAAGTTCCATTCCAAGATATATTGCGTACAATTAACAATTATCAAATATAAATCCGAGAAAACCAGTCGGTTTGAATGTCAGACATGCAGAGCTGTGATAAAATTCAATTTCATTCGTCTTCATATACAGGTGTCGACGGCGCTGAAGAAATCACCGATGACACTGAGGACGGCGAGACAGATTCGATTCTCCATTAGGCTACTGATTGCAACAAGGACAAAAGGATCGGGATGGGAGGGGGTGCAATTTCAGATATCATATTGTGGATATATCATTAACTGAAATAGCAGGTTTCAGTGAACTAAGTTAGTCCATAACAAACCATGTTTCGCTCTTGTGTCTGCGGTAGAAGGGAAGGGGTTTCTGGTTTGGTTGTCTTTATAAAGCAAACCAGTGCACAGTAAAATGTACCAACTGCTTGCACGACAATCCCGTGTATTAAGATGCAAATATTCTGCACGAGTGTCGTGTGTTACGTAGGGAATTCGTGCAAACTTTGATTTTGGCATTGCGAGGATAGGCGGGGAGGGGAAGGAACTGGGCCAACTTTTTCTGATGGACAATTTCTCTGTCATCAATTATTTGCATTTATTTATTTCCCCCCACTCTTGCGCCCATCCCTGTTATAGATAGATTTTGTTGCTATTCTCTGAACTGCGTAAACGCAATCAGTTGTGTGCAGTCTTTCATGTAACTTCAACTAGACTGCACTGCTTCATGTTGGTGTGTGTACAAATATATTAGCGGACAAGTAACGGCAAATGAAAGAATTGTATATCCTAGCAAATCTGCATACATATGTTTTGCAGAGATTTCATGTCGTCGTGCGAAATATAGGATTCTTCTTGCAGCATGTAATTGCTTTTTTCTTTAAAACATGTTGACAACAACTCGGCAAAACTCGGCCAAAAATTGTGATACGGAATAGTACGAGTATTTAGTACTGACCCGTCCAATTACATGTCGTTGTAATTAGCGGGCTTAGCGGCTAAATTTCCGTCAATAGGAGGTCCCCAGAAGGGATGAACGGCGATTTAACAGGGAGGCAACTGGTTAAGCAGTTGCTGTGACCGGAGGAGGGCGCTGATGCTGGAGTTTCCGGCATCATGGCATGGAGGAGACAGAAGCGGATAGTGTCTGTGAAGTAATTGGTAAGATTCTGTCGTTTTGTTGCATTTTATGCCGATTAAAATCCAGACTTTCGTCGTAGACATAAATTCAAATGCTTAGTCAGTTAAATTACGTTAAGCTTGAGGGTTACAGAGTGGTATGTTGCATAGATCAATTCATTATGTTACGGCTCAGTGCCGATCCGAAGACAGAGAGCACCTGGCAAACTAGTCTCAGGACATGTTTGCACTTTCACATAAGGCTATTGCTCAATTTGGCTATCGCTCTATTGCTAAAATGACCTACAATAGCGAAAATAAGCAATTATAGATAAAATGGGCATCTTGCTCTAACCTGTTCAACACTGCGCGACCGTTGTTGATTTCAAACGCCGTGTCACGATCGACTGTTCGGTCTCGGCTTGTTTGTCTACTCAACCGCATAATTTGGATGAGTAACGTTCTCGGTGATCCTACGTATTTTTCAAAAAGATGCCAAATTCATTTCAGTCAATTACTAAGTCGCATTCACTAATTTCTATCACCAACGGGCCGACGTATACACATCAGGTCGACGAAGATACATATCAATCTTCGTTTCGGGGAGTATGTTGGCGCGCGCACTATGGGAGGCAACTCTTGGTCCGGTATATGTCGCCGTGGAACAATTTGTCATGTTCAACGCTCTGCTATGGAACATGACATTTATTCAACGGTAAGGCAAGATATGACTGCATCATCACTGAACATCACGATTTGTAGAATGACACCTGACAGGCTGTCAACCAATGAAAACATTACGAATTTACATGAGGTATAATAATGTTATTTAATGAGACCCACCAACATTTTAATGTGGAGAATAATTCTATTATTGGATAAACACACTATATTGACAACCACCAAAACAATTTCTACCCAAGCCAGGGTTCCAAATTCACAATGACTGAAACCTGCTGCTGCTTTTCTTTTCAAAAATCTGATCCATGTATATAAACATTTCAGACAATAATTTCCAATAAAGAGAGGTGGTTAACTGGTGCCATTGATATTCCCATGAAACCATGACGTACTTTTCTGTCTGCAATGGAAAATTCCCTCACAATCGCCACTGGTAAGTACTCCACTATCACGTTTGCTGCCACGATCATATATATCGGATGTCTCTGATTATATTGGAAGCGTCTCGCCTGGTTACTTAATTGTTACTCGGCATTGATGAGTAGTCAGACAAAAGTAAAAATTCACACAGAGAAACAATTACGCTGCATATATAACGGTCAGAAAACGTCAAATGTATAGAATATGTTAATAAATGTTTATGAATGCGCGATTTGGTAGGATAAAACATTTCCATGTGGTTTTTATTCTGTGATAGCCCTATCTATAATATAGCATTCAACATGTGTGATAGAAAAGGAAAATGAGTGCACTCCTTATTTTCTGGGATTAAATATAACCAGATAACTGCTGTTATAAGTAGGATATACTTTATATCAACACAGCTATGATATGGCATCCACGTGTAATTATCGGTAATAGTTACGTGCTTTCACTTTCTAATTGTTCCGAGCATCGGTGCGCTTGTGCATTTCTTCCGTAACATGATAATAATGTGATTTGGCTTGTGATATATCTTCAAGTACGGTGCTTGGCCTAGAAGACACGCCACAGTGATTTCAAGGGGAAACGGTCACTGAAGCACTACTAATTTAAATGCAAGGGACTGTACTTTGCAAACGCATGCGTCACTGATACTTTCAGATGGTCAATCTCAGCATTGATGCAATATATTCTACTTTTATCCTATTCTTTTATGTCAGATCATGTTTATTGATGCCACAGCGAGTGACGTGGAAATATATCAAGATCTGTATTGGTTTACTCCCAGTCGTATTAATACCACCATGCACAATGATGTCGATGTACTTCAGAGGGCGTTGTGATAATCGAACTATTGCGGCAAATTATTCAGAAACGAGAATCGATTCAAATACATATTCAGGTGTGTACGCTTTCTACAACCGTCAAATATCAAAGGGTTATTTCCGATTCATCCAGAATGTAAAACTACCAAGTTCAAAAGAGGTCCTGGCAAGCGCACTTCGGTGTTACTATGGTGTAGAACAGCACAAAAAGGTGTTTCTTTTGAACAAACTTTGTTGGCATATATGCTCAGTATTTCCCCCATGTCAGTAAACAGACGAGTTCCATGCTTAGTCCATTTCCACATAATATGAATGTTCGGCTAAAGCTACATTTCAGTGTAAGCTTCTTACGCCACCAGTGCGATCCTAAATGTCCTACACGAGCTGTAAATCAGATTGACTTTTTCTACAATTAGCCGATGTTGTTCACTCCTCCGCCCTCTCATCCCCCCCCCCTCCCCACCCCCCGAAAATGGTCATTTAGTCAGGGAGTCAGAAAATGGTTCTGACTTGGGGCAGTATCCCGGCCCTTCAGACGAGGGCCGTCTAGATGCTCCAGGGTTCTATAGAAGAATAGTGTGATCATTCATTGGCACAATTAAATGACCGGGCTGCTAGGATATGTGTTCTTTTGAGTTTGAATCAGCGGATTGATGAGTTTGGGGTGTAACCTCAAAACTTGGTTTTTCGCCAAAATGTCTCCTGGAAAGACTACCAACGCAACAGACGTCGCTGTAAAGAGGATGTGATTATAGACGACTTGTACATACATAATTTAACCCAACATCGTCAACGTCTCGTGTCGTCTTCTGGTTGTCATTGTCTGACAGCTGGTCGTTGGATTCAGCTTGTTGTTTTCTTCTTCAAAGTGTGTTATGAAGGCTTAAGCTCGAAGTATTGTCTTCAAGATACGAGAGGAACATTATTTTGTTTGCGTTCGGACAGCGTTCGTAGACAAGTATGCAAGATAGAAAATTAATGCACCTGTACGTGAATCCCATGGTGGGGATTTCCTTAAATCGATTAAGTGAAAACCAGAACCCAACATGAGTGTTCACATTATACATTTGAAGCGATTGGAAGCGGAGTTCCTGACAAAAATAGGCAATGTCCCGATTTCTTTGCAACAAACCCTTGTGAGTAGTATACCATGGTGTTTTAAGCCAAGTTCTACGTGGAAGGCAGCATGCCGAGGAATATCGACTGACTACAGTGTGACTGCAAGCATTCTCAAATTCGTAAAGATTTCCATCTAGTTTCTTGGAGAAGAATCGCTTTTCTTTCTCAACGAGCTTCCCAAAAATTTGCCTAGATTAATGACAGTTCGTCTGAATACTCTATTCGAATGATTGTCGAACAAAGCTCAAGAAAGGAGATAATCCTTCGAAGATTCCCGAACCGTTGAAAGAAATAATCGTGAATCAATATGATTCGCCAAAATTACACTATTCTCATACATCTCGAATTGTTTATCAATGAATCAGCCCCTCTACTTACATGCTGGGCAGTAAGAGGCGTGAAAGTATAATTAACTGACCTACATACGATTCGATTCCTGCACTGCATGGCCTTGACATCTCATCACAGAAAAAAAATAGCTCCTCACAGTTGTTTGAATTGTTGGCTTCAGTAGGTCTATAGCAATGATGTTGTAAATGATGTTTACAAATAGTTTTACAATTGCCGTAATACCTGTAATATTCGGTTGTGAACTGTCAGCATCCTCTTTGATAAAGAATAATAGCATCCATATTTAAACAGCAAAACATGTATATATAAGAGTTAAGTTCTCAGGTAATCCAAATGTGTTGTTGATGGAGAACACGTAAAACCAGAGTGAATGAAGCAATTTTCCCCTCAAGCCCTTTGAATTTGCTAATCCATAGTGGTAACAAAGGGCAACCTGTATGTATCTGACCAATTTCTGTATACATATAATTCATACCATGGGAATGAGATTGCCATACATGTATCTGTTAATGAACTTTGAATATTACCAATAAATTTAAAATAGTCAACTCTGATATTGGCCGGCATCATTGAAAACTGTTGACCGCTTCTCTCTTGCAGGAAACAAGCCTATGTTTATGTATACTATGATTGTCTTTTTGAAATTGGTGCTAATACTGTTATATGGAAAATGGAATAGGTCTTTGGATTATGGACGCGGATATTCTCTAATGGACGACGACTGGATTATGAATGACGGACTAGACGCTTGTAATTGTCTGATTCATCTTAGCGAATATATTGTGATCTTCCTTAAATAGATCATTGATTCTACCTCGAGTACAACCGGTCTCTAAGATATCTCGGTGAAGACCATTTGGAATTGCTAACGGGTTCCTTCGGTCATATTGCAAAAACTCGGGCAGTTGTTTAAATGAAAGTCAAAACACCTGGGCATGTGGCTTGTTAAGTGCAGCAAAATATAGATATAGGTTACCAAACTACTTTATCCCGACACCAGTTGGTGTATACAAATAAGACAAGGAGACCTAAACATTTCAGCATACCATAACCAGCCAGCGATTGATAGGGGAACTTCAACTCACCCCACCACTTTGAACATTCTACAATTATATGACAGTAGTTTTCATCAACAGATTGATGATATGTTTTTGGTTGCCTAGCCACGTTGGTATCAAAGGAAATACTGAAGCTGATGAAATGGCTAAGGCAGCGCTAGAGGTTGATCCTGTTGGAATCCCATTTAGCGATTTCGGAACCTCCATCTGTGCGTATGCCAAGGATACGGGATATATCACTCTGAATAGCTAAAAACGTTTCGAAGTCATGATCAGACATGTAGAATCGGCCATACCCGACTAACTCATGAACAATTACTAAAAAAGGAACCAGCCCCAAGGTGTATTCCATGCCACGAAGATCTCACAGTGAAACATATTCTGATCGAATGTATAGCTTTTAAGATTGCAAGAGATTCGATCTTTTTATCAGGAAGCTACATTAGAAGATCTCTTTAATCGGGTAAAGAAAACTGTGTTTTAGGTTATTTGGGAGAAATCGGTTTGTTGTATAAGTTTTTATGTATGTACATGTTTTTGGTGTGATGGGTTGATCACTTCTGGGTTGCTGGGTTGTTGACTTGTTTTTTTGGAATTTTGTTTGATCGTCTCTATATAGCTGAACTCGACGTTACACCTTAATTCTCTCTCTCTCTCTCTCCCTCTCTGTAAACTATCACTCCTCAGTCAAAGCCGAGACCGGTCAGCAGTTTAAAGATGCAACAACTACTTCAGTTATATATGAAAGGTGGTTGGTTTTATTCAAATGAGCATATTCACTAAACAATCTGAAAATATCGGCAAATAGGGATTGAATTCCGTTAGACTTTTGCCATATGAATTATGATTATTTTTGAAGAAAATTTTGTTTCTTTCATCATGTGATGCACTAGCTGCTAGCATCGAGAAAAAAACATTAGGCGTGTCTGGAAGTGCCCTGCCGGGATTGCCAGAATGTTTTCCTAGCAGATAACAAGCTGCTGGTCATACGATGAAGTAGACTCGCGCTGGAAAAATAATGCCGTACAGGAAACTTGAGGATAAAACACCCCTTATCATTGAACAATCAGATGTACGACAGGTACTTTCTTTTAACGTCAGCATCTAATTGTATATTTTGTCAGGCGAAGTAAAGATTCAGGGTCAGAAGTGAACCGTCAACGCATTGAAAGACGACTGACAGTCGGCATCTGTTCATGAAATATTAGTTCCACAAGCTGGAATGAAAACTTTTCTTAGTAAAACATTGGTGGTGTCTATTGAGGATAATGCAAGAAACAGTAGGGCACGTTGAAGCGTTATACGGCATAAGAGAGAGAGAGAGAGCGAGAGAGAGAGAGAGAGCGGTTTAACGTCGCGTTCGGCGTAAAAGGATAACCCGTGTTGGTCCAGCTATGCTCTTGTGTATGTGAATTGTGGCTTCTGTGGTTTTTTTGTGTCTTCTAGCAATCGCAATCGATTAGATGCAAGCATATGATCTTACCCCGGACTCAGAAAAAAATTATACTCTAATCACCGGATGATTACTTGAAACATTGATGAATACAATATGGATGAATATTTGTCAAAAAGAATTTATTTTAAGGAATACATGCCGAGGGTGTCTTACGATAACGTATCTATAATATTGAATGAAAAGCTGTTTGAAGACGCCGACTGCCTGTTGATTGTCGTATCTGACACATATCATTAATGGACACCGATGATGTATTACACATACGTGCGTTTTCTGTTCTACTTTGATAAAATAATAGGTTTGAAAGTCATCGACATTCAGTACACACTGTTTAATTTTATTAGTTTTATTTCGCCCTGACGTGGTAATAAGGGATCAGATTTGAAGAGAGAGAATCCTGTATTACCCCGGAAGAGCGACGTGTAACGAATTAATCATATGTCAGAGCCTTTATTGGTAGGCTGCAGCCATGTTGTAAATGTTCCTATGACAATTTAAATTTAGCAACGTTTTCTTGCATTCAGCGTCATCGTAGGGCGGGGTCGAAGATTACACGAATTAATGGAGCATGTGAGGAAATTTAGTTTCATGCTGCTATGACGAGCAGATGTCACTCAAAACCTTTTATAGCGAGATTCTGAGAGCTCGGAATTCGGCAACTGTATGTAGATTTAGATATGATTATGTCAATAGGACTTCAGCAAAAAATCAACAATGCACTAAAATTCGCGTTTTCTCTTCATAAACCAAAATCACATAAAAATCTAGCAGAATCGGCCCATGCGGTCGCAATCTGCCTAAGCTCGGCAGAGACGAGGCCAATAACACAGACGGGTCAATGACATTGTGGTTGTGTCAAAGCTTTCTTGAAATCTGTATTTATATTTGCGCGAAAGGGTGTTCTATGATTTTTTATCGACAAGTATCTCCCTCTGCTTTGAGGACTGGTTCCTTTTCCTTGCGCCGAGTTTTCCTCATTTTTCTTCAAAATTCCTGCTTTTCTGCGAGAAAAACAAATCGAAAAATCTGACTAAAAATGGGCCAAAAATATTGTTTTCACAAATGACGTCCCTGTGACGACATAAAAGCGACAATCTTGGATGTTTTGACATTTTAGGCTAGAGTTTCGACTAGAGCTTGATCTAAGTGTATTTAGGGGGAGATATGCCCTCCAGGCCTGAGCAGGTCTGAAATTGCCCAGGCCAGATAGGATTAAAACGGACATTAATTTGCAGTCACTTTGCCACATCTCTAAACTGTTTGTGATATGGAACCAGACAAAGACATGAGAATCAGATCAATTACAACCATCAGAAGTATGAGGCGTAATGGCATTATTACAGAAACACGAAACTACCGCGGAGAATTTCGATCTTTCTTAAATAGGTCCCAATCCCATTATGAACTCGTATACAACTGGTCTCTGGGATATCTCAGCGATTATTATTTAGAATGCCTGGCATCGTTAAATCGACATTATTGTGAAAACACATGGCGTTTGTTTTAATAAATGTCAAAACACCTAGACATGTGGCTCTTCAAGTACAGCAAAATATAGATATACATTACTAAACTACTTTACACCGGCCTCTCGTGTTGAAACGTTCCATAGAAGCAACGGGAACTGTACCTGTTCAAGATGCTGGGCGCGTAAGTATCATTGAAGCCGGCGATCACCAGTGACTTCAAAATTGTGTCAAATATGATATGACAGTAAACGAGGGTGGGGAATTCCTTAACATTTGTCAGATAAGAAGGGTTAATTTTATGTACAAACAGGGATTTCATAGCGGACAACTTCATTAGTAACCCTGAAGGAACCCGATTGGCGAGTCAGAATATTCACTGCAGAGATCTTCAGAACGATTTCCGGCATTTACAACGTTCACGGTCAATACAAGGTAGCAGCCAAGCTTGTAAATAACAAATAGTCACACAGGGACGTTCAACCCAACACACAATACCCTTGAGCAGTCGGATTAACGAAAGCTATCTTGGCCAACGTCAGCACTTAATTACATTTTTTCTCGGCGAAGCATATATTCGGTGTTAGGCTTGAACCGTCAACGCCTTGAAATATAACTGACAGATAATATGTCTGAACTCGACATCGATCCATGAAATATTATGTACCGTGAATTGAGAACTCTTCTTTGACGAAAGGTTCGACAAGGTCATGTCTTTTCAGCCCGATGAAGAAAAAATTAGGACGGGTTGAAGAAACAGGATATTCAGGCTGCTCCTTGAACGAGAAACCGAGTAAGTATGGATTCCGAAATCGTCCATGAGGAATTTGTTGCATTGATCAAGGAAAATCATGTACACGACAATATTTCCGGCGGATTATGTAGTTTGGCGGATTTTTGTCAGCTACCATGCATATCTGTGGTGTGTGGAAATATCAGAGGAAAAATATGGTGTTCCAGAAAATGGCGTAGCCTATTCGGTGACAATTGTTCAACATTTTTTCATAGCTCCGAAAGTAACAAATATCAAAACCTCAAACTTAACATCGTAATACCTACTCCTCTGGTTTTCTTATCTATCTCCGCAATTAACAAATATCAAAATACCAAATTGTCCATCGTGATACCTACCACTCTGATTTTCTTGTCGTAATGCAGCATCTTTATCAAATTAAATGTTATAGAAAATAAATATCCTCAAAAGAGATTGACAAAGCAGATCGTCAAAATATGTCTTTTACATATCTGGACTCCCTTTACCAAGTAAAACTACTCATGGAACTCACTTGGTATGTAGTGCACTAACGGTCTAGTTAGATACCCTGAGTATCCACTTGAATTTGACCTACGCCGAAGCGTTCACAACCGTTTCAAATTATGTCTAACTATCCAATGTCTTGCAAAGTTAGAACAGGTTCGGGTTAGTCTGTAGCAAGTAGTAAAAGACACCTGACGTTACCTTACCTTCAACGAATGGCATTATGAGAATCTGTGTATATACAATTGGTTTGGTCATGAATCCCATGTAATCCAATATATCCATATTAACGTCCTGAGATTTCTTAGAGTCTGACTCACGAGAAATGCTCGATTTTGCCAAAGATGTTTATGAAGGGACAAATGCATTAAATATGATGTTTGCATTTCTTTGTGTGTCATTTGTGTGTGACGGTAACTATGGAGACTTATTCTTCCACCCAAACGTTGAAAATCAGAGTTTTCTTGAAGTTTGCCTACTGAAATATCAGCGATAATCCAAATCAGAAAAAGGATTGATGATAAATCAAAATTTGCTATCCTGGTTATATCGGTATTTTTGAGTGATTTATCGGAAAGATACTGTCTTCACACAATATATTAGGAAGATTAATTCTTTGGAAGAACAAAGAATGGTTTTGGTTTAAAGCTTCATATTTTCATACAAAGGAAAATCCTCCCTATCAATGTCTCGAAATATTGCAAACTAGATCAGGGAACACATTTTGATCACTCACAAATGCGTTATTATGCAACTGACTATCACGTTGTCTTCGAGGATAATATTTCAATATTTGAAATTCAAGAAAAAAACATTTTGCAGATTTTGGATGAAGAAAAAAAATCAGCTTCATTACCGTGACACACGGAGGAGGTTATCCCATGTAGACGTCACATATCATCTGACGATTTTGACTGGCCATGTATTCTCACCATTTTGAAATTTGTGCATAAAGAGGATTCCAAAATCGTTGTTTATAATGTCAGATGATCTGGTATCCAGTTATTTCTACAAACACAATTTGTAGCGAAACGCAGCTAATGTTGAGCGGGTGATCCCCGTGCCAGATTCCGATCCGTGAAACTCAAGAATTCAATCACCATCGATGAATGGATGTGCTCTAAACCAATCGGTCACCTGGTTTCCTCGAGTAGAATAGCTTTGAGCTACTAATTGGGCGAACTCTTCATTGGTAACGTCGAGCGGGACCGTGGTTGTAGCCACGGGGCCTTGTCTCATTTGGCAAACTAGTCGTGCTTTTCAAGAACGATCGCGATCAATCAGCTGCACGCATGTAATATTACCACAAACGCAGACGAACTCTGATTCAACACGTTCCAAAGTAATAGGAGTACCGATAAATATAATATTGGTTACGCACATATGAAATGTCAAGTGATCGTTTTAATACCCACACAATTAGCGGATATAAGTTGTACACAAAACACCAAGTTGGATTCTCACATGAAGTCAACTGTCTTTGCTCCTGTATATTGCCAATTATTATGTCTCCCCCAACTATGTTGGGGGGGGGGGGAGACATCTAGTGTTTGTGCTGTCTGTCTGTCTGTCTGTCTGGATGTCTGTCCGTCCCCTTGCCTTGTCTGCAAGATATCTTGAGAACTACTGGATGGAATTTCACCAAACTTGGATGGAAGCTTCATTGGGATAGCCCCCTCATTTGAGTAGGTTTTGGTGTGTGTGCGTGCATTCATCCGTGTCCGGTATCCGTCCGTCTGTCCATCTACTTGTACATGTATATACAGGCCTTGTCTGCAAGATATCTTGAGAACTACTGGACGGAATTTCACCAAACTTGGATGGAAGCTTCAGTGGGATAGCCCCCTCATTTGATTAGGTGTTTGTGTGTGTGCGTGCATTCATCCGTGTCCGGTGTCCGTCCGCCCGACCATCTACTTGTACATGTATATACAGGCCTTGTCTGCAAGATATCTTGAGAACTGCTGGGCGAAATTTCACCAAACTTGGATGGAAGCTTCATTGGGATAGCCCCCTCATTTGATTAGGTTTTGGTGTGTGTGCATGCGTTCATCCGTGTCCGGTGTCCGCCCGTCCGGCCATCTAAAAGGTAATGACTTCGAATTCAATGGAGAGTTCTATCAACAAATTAGTGGTTGTGCAATGGGTAAAAGGTTCAGTCCAAATTTTGCCACTATCTATGTAGCTCATTGGGAAGAGCAGGCTTTAAGAAAATTAGATAAACAGCCTCTCTTATACCTCAGATATTTAGATGACACTTTTGTACTTTATAACCATTCCAAGGAAGATTTCGGAGTATTTTTCGAAACTCTAAATAACCATGACCCAAATATCAAACTCGAAGTAGTTATTCATGACTCTTCTTTGGATTTTTTGGACCTAACAGTTTTTAAGGGACCTGGGTTTCAGAACACTGGATATTTAGATTACATGTACAAGGTCGTTTTTAAACCAACTGATACCCACGAACTCCTACATGCCAAATCTTTTCACCCGACCCATATATTTAAGGGCATAGTCAAATCTCAAATCATTCGATTCCATAGAAATTCGAGCGATATACAGTATTTTCACCACTCATGTGCGATCCTGTTTCGGGCCTTGAAACCTAAAGGCTATTCCGCCCGGTTTTTACGGCATATTAAATCTGAAACACTTCGCCAAATCACAAACTGCCAGATAAATGACGTTCATGAGTCAGAACCTGTAATGATAAAACATAAACGCCCTAATCATGGCAATGGTAAGACCTCCAAATATCTAAAACCTCAGCGTAAACTGGACGAAGTAATTGCTACACAATCAACTTTCAAAAGCGAACAGACCAAAAATGAATACAAGCTCAAGGATCAACTAAACTGTGACACGGAGAATGCAAATTATTTAATTACGTGCCGAAAATGCCTGAAACAGTATGTGGGCGAAACTAAGAATAAACTTCGATATCGTGCCAACAGACATAAATCAGACATCAGTCTAGACAATGAAGGCCCGGTCAATGAGCATTTTAATCTACCGGAACATTCATTTCAGCACCATTTTCAAATTATGCCAATAGAAAGAATTCCTACATTTCCAACACAGGAAGAAACTGACATTCACCGCGCGCTTCGTGAATCCTTTTGGATCAAAACACTTCAAACACGGCAACCCTTTGGTATGAACATAGACCCAGGTAAAGCTGTTAACAAAGAGTTCATTCCCTTCGTTCTCCAATATAGCCGTAGGAATGTTGCAGCGGCCCGTATACTGAAGGAGGGATACGAAACACTCCAAACAAAACTCCGCTTGCCATTTAATCTGAGACCTATCATAGCGTACTCAAAAAATCGGAGCTTACGCGATTTATTGGTAAGGAGTAAATTTCATCCCATAACGTGATCATTATCACGTGAAATTCTACATGGAATAAGCTAATATATAGCGGCCCCATTTGAACTCTATACGAAACTTGTCTCTAGGAACATTTTTAAGATAAGACTAGAACTGCAAGCAGTTGTAATGGCTTCCATATGTAGACTGTTGTTGCAATTGCGATAACAATGTTTCATGCGCAGATACCTATTGTGTACGTTTAGCAGGCCTCTGGTTATCCCGTGGAACGTGCAGGCTTATTCACTCCACTGTTGAAAACATGACAAAAGTTCAGAAATGGCTTCAGGGTTTCAGAAAGCACTTTTTCTTGATCGGCAGGACGTGGGAAACACGTTTCTGGCCTTTGTTTGCGCCCTAGATGGCTCCTTCATCGATCCGGAAATGTTAGTACGTTGAAATAGGTACATAAAACGGTCCCTGGAGTCCAGACTATGACTTGATTGGAGAAAGTTGAGCTTGGAAATTAGTCGTCCGGAGATAGCGCTTCTCACAGTCTGCTTTTGTTAAGTATAGTTTCAGCCATATGCTCAGACCTACTCAAGTGTCACGTTCTACCATACCTCTGAAACTAATAATGCGATCATGCTGAAATTTGACTGTCATCATACCCGTTATACAGGGAGTATGTATGTCAAAAATCAGAATAATCCGACCCGCCGTTTCTGTAATATTACACAAAAGTACTTCAAAAATCATGTGATTGTCAGCATTATTTGACAATCTGACAGTTTTGATTGATCTATAGCGGCAAAACTATCAGAGCTACGAAAAAAACACTTGTGAAAGAGCTGCTCCAGGAGAATAAAATGCAACAAATTAGAAGCCTCTATCTCTAACGGTTCGCGAGTTACAGCTCTTCAAACATGCGTTCAGTTTTTGACAAAATTCAAGATGGCGGCAAAACCACGTGACCTAGAAACTTAATTTTTGCATATTCATGATCGCCATATCATGTAGCATATATCTAGATCCTTGTTTGGTTAAAATCTGCTAATTTCAAATTTGACCTAATTTGGTAGGTCACTTACGGTCATCTGTTTTCTACGCAGCAACTTCTCTTTTATCACCCTTGAACGGGCTTGGACTGCTGATGATGTATGCCAAATATCTAAAGGATTGGTCTGGTGGTTCTGAAGAAGAAGATTGTTTTAGGTTGTAGGCGAAATTCAAGATGGCGGCTGAAATAATTGATCAATCAGAAACATTTATAAGTATGCATTAGATTCCGACCTGCTCTGCCAGTCTGTGAAGTTTCAGACTTATCAGTCTGATAGTTTCTGAGAAAAATTTGCCACAAAAATATGGCAGAAGAATAATAATCAGAACAATCTTAAATATAGCCGCGAGCGGCAATGCAGGGGGCCAAGATACAAGCCAGTCTTGGCCTCCTTTAAAAAACACTTTTTCTTGGTCAGCAGCACGTGGGAAACACGATTCTGGCCTTTGTTTGCGTCCTAGACGGCTCCTTCATCGAAATCAAAATGTTAGTAGGATAAAATAGGTAGAGAAAACTGTCCCTGGAGTCCACACAAAGCCTTGAATGGAGAAAGTTGAGCTTGGAAATTGGTCGCCTGGAGATTGCGCTTCGGATAGTCTGCTTTTCTGAAGTATACTTTCAGCCATATGCTCAGACCTGCTGACATGTAACGTTCTACCATACCTCAGAAACTATGAATACGATCATGCTGTAATTTCACTGTCATCATAGCAGTTACACAAGGAGTATGCATGCTGAAGTTCAGAATAATCCGACTTGTTCTTTGTGTAATATTGAACAACAATACTTCTCAAATTATGTGATTGTCGGCATTATTTGAAAATTTGACAATTTTGATTCCTCTATAGCGGCAAAACTATTGAAGCTACGCAAAAATAGATAGCATATTTCCGAAAGGGCTGCTGCTGGAGAATATAATGCCAGAAACTGCAAGGCTGTACCCCCGGTAGTTCACGAGTTATAGCCCCAACAAGATGTGCTCCATTTCTGACAAAATTCAAGATGGCGGCTAAACCATGTGACCTGGGAGCAAAAATTTTGCATATTCGTGATCGCCATACCGCAATGCATATATGTAGTAACTTTCTTTATCCAAATCCGTTATTTGAAAATCCGACAATTTTGATTGGTCGATGGCGGCCATTTTGTTTAACGTACAAACTTGCTAAGACTTATTTTGAGAGACCCTGATCCATCGATGGTATGTACCAAGTTTGGAGTTAATCGGTTTAGCGGTTCAGGACAAGAAGATTTTCAAAGGTTTTCGGCTAAATCCAAGATGGCCGCCGGAGCTTTTGGCCAATCGGCTTCATTGGAGGATATGCATCAGTTCCCATCAGGGCTAATTACCATGTGAAGTTTCAGCGACATCGGTGTATCGGTGTTGACTGTACGGATGGTACAAAATCCGGCGGAAGAAGAAGAAGAATAATACCAACTAGAGCTATGGATAGCTATAATGGGTTCAAAGCTCGAACCAGGCTCTTATTTCACGGGCATTATTCGAACATTGCAAGCCGAAGATGGCGGCCAAACTACAGGGCCCAGATAGCATTTTGATTGGCCGATGGCGGCCATTTTGTTTTGCGTAGCAACTTTCCAATAAGACTGTTGAGAGACCCTGATCCATTGATTAGGTATATCAAATTTCACAACGATCGGTGCAGCGGTTTCAGAGGAGAAGACCCTTGAAGGTTTTAAGCTAAATCCAATATGGCCGCCAAACCGTTCAGCCAATCAAAAATATTTGCTTTCAGTACAACACACCATGGCCTTCTCGATATATCGTAGCAACCTAGAAATCCGTATCTATCAGGGTTCAAGAGAATAAGCCGTTGCAAAATTGGTCAAGTTTTTCACCAAATTCAAGATGGCGGCCAAACCACGTGACCTAGGAGTAATATTTTTGCATATTCATGATCGCCATGTCATATAACATATATTTCATAACTTTTTCCGTCAAAATCTATTACTTGAAAATCCGAGCATTTTGATTGGCCGATGGCGGCCATTTTGTTTTACGTAGCAATTTTTCAATAAGACCGTTGAGAGACCCTGATCCATCGATTATGTGTACCAAGTTTCACAACGATCGGTGCAGCGGTTTCAGAGGAGAAGACCATTGAAGGTTTTAAGCTAAATCCAAGATGGCCGCCAAACCCTTCAGCCAATCAAAAGTATTTGCTTTCAGTGCAACAGATCATGGCCATCTCGATATATCGCAGCAACCTAGAAATCCGTATCTATCAGGGTTCAAGATAATAAGCCGTTGCAAAATTGGTCAAGTTTTCCACAAAATTCAAGATGGCGGCCAAACCACGTGACCGAGCACCACAACTTTTGCATATTCGTGATCGCCATATCACAATGCATATATGTAGCCAATTTCCCCGTCCAAATCCGTCATTTGAAAATCGGACAATTTTGATTGGTCAATGGCGGCCATTTTGTTTCACGCAGCAAATTTTCAAACGATGATTTGAGAGCCACAGATCCATAGATCATGTGTATTAAGATTCGAGTCAATCGACCCAGCGGTTCCAGAGAAGAAGATCTTTGAAAAAAAAAAAAAAATTGAGGGTAAATCCAAGATGGCCGCCATGTCGTTGGGAAAATAAAGAAGCTTTACCCCAGGTGCAACACCTCTCTTATCATGTTATCATGCCTCCAAGTTTCGACGGAATTGTTCCAGCCCGTTTCGAGTTATAGCGGGAACAAAATATGGCGGAAAATAATGGGAATAATAATAATCCGAACAGATACAAAAGGCTGCAAGCCATTCTGGCTTTGAACCCTAATAACAATAGGTGACCAGCCATACTGGCTTGGCCCCCTAATAAGTCTTCCAAAGAATTGGAAGCCTTAATAAGAGATTTATAAATCCCTGTGCCCGTGCCTTCCACTTTTGAAAAATGTATATGCAGGCCTTGTCTTCAAGATATCTTGAGAACTACTGGATGGAATTTCACGAAACTTGGGTGGAAGCTTCATTGGGATAGCCCCCTCATTTGATCAGGTTTTGGTGTATGTGTGCATGCATTCATCCGTGTCCGGTGTCCGTCCATCCGTTCATCTACTTGTACATGTATATATAGGCCTTGTCTGCAAGATATCTGGAGAACTACTTGACGGAAGTTCACCAAACTTGGATGGAAGCTTTATTGGGATAGCACATGTGCGTTCGTCCATGTTCGGTGTCCGTCCGTCAATCTAATTGTTGATGTATATATACAGACCTTATCTGCAAGATATCTGGAGAACTACTCGCCGGAATTTCACCAAACTTGGATGGAAGCTTCATTGGGATAGCCCCTCGTCTGATTAGGTTTTGGTGTGTGTGTGCGAGCGTTCGTTCGTGTCCATCCGTCCGTCCGTCTACTTGTACATGTATATACAAGCCTTGTCTGCAAGATATCTGGAGAACTACCCCACGGAATTTCGCCAAACTTGGGTGGAAGCTTCATTGCAATGGGCTCATCTGATTAGATTTCGGTATGCATGCATGCGTTCGTCTGGGTATGTTGTCTGTCTGCCTGTCCATCTACTTATACATGTATAGACAGGCCTAGTCTGTAAGATATCTGGAGAACTACTGGACGGAATTTCCCCGAACTTGGATGGAAGATTCATTGTGATGGCCTCTGGTGAACTTCACCAGACTTGGATGGAATCTTTATTGGAATGGCCTCCGCATTTTATTATGTTTTGGTGTGCGCCGTGTTTGGTGTTCATCCGTCTGTCTACTTGTACATGTATAGACAAGCCTTGTCTGTAAAACATCTGAAGAACTAATGGATGGAATTTCCCCGAACTTGGATGGCAGCTTTATCGTGATGGCCTTATGATCTAATTAGGTTTTGGTGTGAGCTAGTGCTTGCGTGGGTCCATGCAAAATGTGTTGGTTTGCTTGCGTGCATCCATCTGTTTCTGATGTTCAGCTTTGTTACATGTATGTACAGGACTATTCTTGTCTACAAGATATGTGGGGAGCTACTGGATGAAATTTTACCAAACTTGGATGGAAGCTTCATTGAAATGGCCTTATGATCTAATTAGGTTTTGGTGTGAGCTAGTGCTTGCGTGGGTCCATGCAAAATGTGCTTATCTGTCTGTAAAAATTTTGTTCGCTCCATATCGTGGAAACTAATGAAGGCAGATGCATGAAACTTCTATACGGTACAGCATGTATACTATAGGTGTGGCTCTTGTATGTTTTGCATCTTTCTTATAATGTGATCAGTTTCGAAATAGTTGATGCTTCACAATTACATGTATTTCTCATTGGTTGGACGCTGTAGATGTCGGCAATCCACTCATTGCTATATAAATCCCGACTCCTCACTGGGTTACTGCAACAATGAAAATCGCCTCTTTGTAATTTATATTTTTAGATGCGCAGCTTTGTTTAGGATACTTATTGCTACATTCATTTTATAGCACTTTCCCGTAAATTATGTGCCCACTCAAGGCAAGGTAGGAGGTTGGGAGAGACGTATGTTTTTGCTTAAAAAAAACAACCAGCATAGGCTTCATGCCGGAGCGGCAATCCAAGGGGCAAAGCGGAACCTCCAGTTATATACGGAATCACTCCTACTTGGTCCACAAATTATGACTATGTTATTTGAGAATGGGTGAATTACAAGCGTCTGGTCCGTCCTTCATAATTCAGCCGTCGTCCATTAGAGAATATCCGCGTCCATAATCCAAAGACCTATTCCATATTCCATATAACAGTATTAGCACCAAATTCCAAAAGACAATCATAGTATACATAAACATAGGCTTGTTTCCTCCAAGAGAGAAGCGGTCAACAGTTTTCAATGATGCTGGCAAGACACCATGAGGTTCCAAAAATATCAAATCCGTATCGCTGATCAGTATTCTTAATCCATAATATTTTTTGCAAAGTCGTCATCTAAAGAATGATGTATCTCAGTCACGCTTTGATTGTGCCTGTTCATATGAGTACCATGAGGATCTTGAAGCACATGGGTTCATACGGCCCCTAGCCCCGGGTTAAGCGGAATTAGACACGTAAGTACGAAACGTAACGCCATAGATCGTGCACGCTACGCTCGTATTTTGGTATCAGCATGCGATATGTATCGCCAAATTTGAGAAACTTTGAGTGGAGGCGCTTGGTGTTGTAGCCCTGTTTATAAGTTTCTGTAACAATGTTTTGTGACGTTGATTAAAATCGTCACATTTAACACAGGATCTAGCAAATGCTACTCGGCGTGATATGTATACGCAATATGCAGGTCCCACTGGAATATTACTGTCCAGAAAGAGATAGTTTACGATGTCGAAATTGTAATCATCTCTTTTGTCATACAGTCGACGAGAGAGAACGCCCGCTTCATTTTTATAGAGATATAGGTCTAAATATCATGTGCCTGTAGGGTTATCTGTAGTTTCCTTCGAATCCAGTGAAGGTGGATATATATCCTTCACTGCGTCATTTATATAGCGATTATCCATAGCGAGAAGATCGTCTATATAGCGTTTGGTGAATGAGAAGGAACGGGCTTTGAATGGATCGGTTTTTGAAAGCGCCTGCATATAGTCATATTCATAAGAGAACAGATATAGGTCAGCCAATAGGGATGCACAATTAGTACCCATTGGAATACCTATATGCTGTTGATATATTGTGTTGCCAAATTTCACATAGATATTTTTAATGAGAAATTCAAGCAACTCTATAAACAAAGAAACATCCCGTGAATGATATCTCTTGTATGTTGTAGAGCTAAAGAATGCTTTATGGCTTCCGACTTTAATATACATGTATCTACGATCAATTTTCTTGAACACAGATACTATTAATGAACTTAGAAGGTCAATAAGGCCCTGATGAGGGATTGTAGTATAGAGAGTCGAGAAATCCCATGTGGATACAAGTCTGTACGGTATGTGACCTTTAGCATCGAGTTCTTCCGTAAGACATTTTGATTTTTTCAATATCCACATACATTCAACGCCAGAGTTTTTAGAAATAGTGGCGCAATAACTCATATTTGCATGTGAAGAAATATTCAGAGGTACTTGCACCTAATGAATATTTCAGGAAGCCGTTCCATAAAATGTTAAGGATTATCCTTAAAAATTCGGTGGTAATTTCTTGCATATTGAAGAACTGTTCAGATAATAATGAAATAATAATGTATGCGGTCTCTTAACCTCACATGCAACGCGTACTCCGCCAAATACTATAGTCACATGGCGCCCTCTGTCAAACACTCGCACCAGTTGTGCTGTGGAATAAAAACAATGTTGGCATAACTAGTTTGTCGTGTACGTCAATATGACAGGATCCATACTCCAATGTCCGTTCTGGCATATATTACTAGGTAACTGTTATCGCGCCTGTTATCGTCATGTAGTAATAACCATGGAAATTGAAGAGCGTGGATTCTATAGGCCACTAGATTTGAACCTGTGTAGAGCACAAATCGCACCGGGTAGGGGCTCGCCTCCTCCCCTGGTCTAAATCTGGGAAGGGGCGGAAGGGCCTTTCCCCACTCCCCCCAGATTTTGAGATCGACAACTCGGCTGACGAACGTTGATTGCTGCTGTAGTGTGGTATTTACGCAGTGAATCATAGAAATTATGTAAATACTATTAGTATATCATTAATTGTCTGATAGAAACCTCTTAGAATGTTCCAGATCACGGGAAATAGACTCTATTATTCAATTTGTTTCTGCGAGGGAATGCCTTCCGACTCCCCTCCAATACTCAGCTAGCACACTATAATCACAAGTAATCGTTTTTCGGCGATATTTCAGAGACAATTTATCGTACAACATTGAAACTTCACACAGTATATAAACTAAAAAATACTATTTTTTCCCCATATTTCATTAAAATGTGTTTAGAATTCACGAAAATCTGCAATACCTACCATGTTATTTTGGGGCGAAGATGACGTTGATCTCCCACTGTTATAAAATAGGCTTGGCGTCAGAAAAGAACCCACAAGTCTCCCAACAAATTTTTGTTTTCGCGATTTGTTGGGATTTTCTTAATATTTTGGAATAAAATTAATAATTTTTAGTCTACTGTGTGAAGTTTCAGTGTCCTCCGAAATATTGTCTTCGAAATATCACCGAAAACGTCTCGAATATATTATCTGGGACAGACAGTAGGTCAGGTCGGAAACACGTTGCCACAGCGTGAAACCTAGATGTGGAGACTGGACGTTCTTGCTACGTTGCAAATGTCGTCTCAACTATATATGTTCGTATGAAACGTTGCGTTACAATGTTGTGCTGATATTGTAAACACGTTGCGATGGGAGACAACTGTGTATATGGATTACAACAGCAACGTTGTATACAGAACAAGTTTACAGAACATTTCAAGCGTAAATTCTATAGATAATGCATATAGGCGCTTGGAATCTCACTGTCAAGTTTATTCTCTGGGGGGTGGCGAGCTTACGTCAGATTTTATAGGCCAGTCATGACAGAACAAGATCACCATAACTGATCAAAATGCCAACACGATGTTCACACACAGCATGTATGAATATGACAAGATAGTTCCCTTTGCCAAATTGGTGGGAATGCTGAATATAACTTTCGAGGAAGTTGCTTCCCAAAACTCAAGTATCTTGGTAGTGGTATTCTCTTTTGTTTGGCTCAGTGGCCTCGTTGTTTGACATGACAAAAAGTCACAAATGAAGCTGAGGATGTTTAACGAAAATCAGACAGAAAGGTAAACCACAAATGTACGTTTTATGAGCTTACGTATTCAGACCCACTTTCTGCAGTTTCGGGTTGAACGCATTTACCCCACATTGCCGTTGGGTTGCAACGTTATCCACAACGTTGTAGCAGCCGCACTGTGAGTCTACAGACTTACGTTGTCACAACGTAATAATCACAACATTGTAACAACGAAAGTGCAATGTTGTAATAACGTTATCACAACGTAAATTTGCTAGCTGGGTAGCGTGACGGTGGTACTTCGGGACATTTCTACGCCACAGGTGACTCTATATTACGCATGGGATTATGGATAATAAAGGCGTGTATAACATAATACGCCTACTAGTTAATACAACTTGTCACCCAGTATCGGATGGGTAACGTGAACATTTCACTGTCAGATAAGTCGATTCGGTGATCTTTGCATAACAAATGAACTATCGTCATAAGCAGCAACGGAAAAAGACCCACCTAATTGTTTTCTACATCACTGTATTCTTCAAAAATATCATGAGATATAACTACCGGAAACATTATTCACCTTCCATGGTAATGTGGTCTCCGATAGCGAGAAATTAGAATTCCAAGTGGTCAACAGATCAAGTAATCTTTAATATATCGTCCCTACGTTTCCTGAAATTTAGATCCAATTACTTTTTCCTCATTTCCTCAATTCAGCATCAAACCCTTTTGTACCTAGATATTAGTTTGAAAGCCAAATAACCGTCATAGTTAACGGTTAAAGTATTGTTTATTTGGAACATTATTCCCTTTGCTTTTATATTTCTCACTTATATATGTATGTTGGTTAATAGTTGTGTATGATGTAGCGTTGATGTTATACGTTATAGGTATTTTGATTCATGACGCGGAAAGTCTTTTTATGGATGACGGCTGTATATCGAATGTTGGATCTGACGCTTGCTATCATTAGAAGCTAATTTAACTCCTATAATCTTCCATCTGAGATACGTATCTTCGGTGCTTTATCTACACTTGACCCTAGTATATTGCCCAATAAATATGCCAATATAATGGGAAATGTTTGAGAAGTGGAAGGGGGGGGGGGATTTATAATTGCCTATCTTATTCCCTTGACACATAAAACCAGAATAATCCTTGGTGTTCCTAATAAAACTTGCTGCTATTAATGCCTGCCAAACATGCCAAGTTTGATGGTAAATGGTTTTGTTGCTGATATTAACATCATATCTAATTCGGCGGATAAAATCGTTGTGTTTCATCTGAATATATACTCTTTCCATCACGGGAGAATGGTGCTGTACTACGAGTTATTTATTTTACGAGTGTCGTCTTCCAAAATCCTACTCAGACAATTTATAAGTTGGTGGCGGATACAATCGCCTTCTCGCGATCTCTTGTCTAGCCAGCAAAAATTACAATTCCAGGCGTCAGAGAAATAACACCGACCAATTATGCGATTTACGTCTGAAGCAAATGATATGTTTCTCATCATGATCAAAATGAGTAAAATGATGCTCAAGTTATTTAAGCATATTGCGAAGGTATAAATTAGTGCTGGAAGCCGACACAGTACTAACTGGTGGTATTTCCATTAAGGCAAACCAAATCAAATTCTTGTGACCTGAGAATCAACGTGGACAATGAATAAGGTAACTTGGCTGTTTTCTCTGCAATGATTGTGAATTTCACGTGGAATATGAAGAGATTCCACCAAGGTAGCGAACAAGTCTCCTTCGATCGTCTTCCGATTATTTACTATTATTTTCAACAAACGGTCCAAATATTTATTGAACCGGACGCGTTATCATGCACAGATGGCGTGAAGTACAGTACTGGGCTGCATATAGAGGATGCTCAAGCAATAAAAAAATTGCTGGCATCAAAACATATTTCCATCGATGTCTGAAATCCCCGATAAAAATCGTTAATGTTATCCTTAACGATTCCTAATGTGACACGGTGGTATTTAGGCACGTCTGTTGGTATTAAAGATCAATACAGACGGGGAGCAGATGGTGAAATCCCCCTGCATGAGATATACCCACCCCTTCAGAAAGCTGGGTCAAGGCAATTAAGAATATTGGACGTGATTGAGAGATGACTAACTTTATCACGCAGAACAGCCATGTACAGATCTTTGGTCATTTTCCACATATGGGTTATCTCCCGCGTGTCCTTTCGTATTCAAGCCGTGCAACTGCAATAGCCTTCGACAATAAATGTGATTGCATTCCGCGAACAATCATAAATACAATACCTGTTCAACCATTTTGTTGTCTTATTTTAATTTGATGCATATTTGAAATTGATGCTTTAACTGTCGTATGAAAAGTCTTTCGATTATTGATGCAGACATTCTTTTGTAGACTACGGCTAAACATCGATTGTCCGATCAGGAGCCCAGAATTGTTCAGGACACAGTAATGCTTCGTAGTAATAGACACAGTTACGTCGTAATTTATTCATTTTCTCGTGGTCGGAGGCCAATGAGCGTTTAGAATTATCACATGGTCAATCAAATACAAGCATCTAGTTCGTCATACAACACCGAGGTGTCGTCCATGAAAGGATTTCCACGTCCATAATCAAAATTGGAGCGATATGCAATAGGTGGGAAAAATTGACGACGTCTGGCGACTAAAAAGCAACCATATGACTACGGGAAAGCATTCGTCGACACCTAACATTCAGACCCAAGAATTCGGTGGATTCTCGGACGTAGCCTTAGTATCTCAGTCGCGATTTTATTGCAATTGTTCATGCGGAGACTATGAAATATCCACACGGCCTCTAGCACCGGCTTAAGCGGAATTAGATACGCTAGCTCGGGAGCTGTGATGACGGATCAGCTCAAACAACTCATCTGATGTTAATGGATGAGCATCGTGGACGTCTGATGGAGTAAACGCCTTAACATGGGATAAACCTGGTGAATGCAAGAACATCCAGGAAAAGTAATCTGTAATGCCCGACGTCGTACGGCATAAATTTCCACGAAAACGATAAACCTACAAATATTTTTAGGGAGACATGTACAGAGGGCGGGGCTCGGGGACTAACAGTCCACCAGCAGAATCCTGCCATATACAGGTAATAAATTGGAGCGATACGCAAGAGGTGGGAAAAATTGACGACGTCTGCATGGCGACTAAGAAGCAACTATATGACTCTACAGGAAAGCATTCATCGACACCTATAAACATTCAGACCCGAGAATTCCTATAATCTAATTGCCAATGATAAAACACACATATACCTGTAACGATTTCATTCCACCTTACCAATCATCGAGAAATAAAAAAACTTAATAAATTACTTTGTTTATAACAAGGTTCAGCAATAGCGAGAGTGAAAGAAACTGGAAACAAAAGGTAAATATTGTCGTGTGTGAATTTTGTTGACATAATATGCTGTTTTGTTCTCTTTGCATTTCTGTAAATAAAAAGCCGAGTTTGTTTCCAACGCTCGCATTTACCGGCATTTCTCCGAAGAAAAGTCATATTTCCCCTATTATATCGCCAACTTTTTGACTATTTTGAGATTGGTGAGCATGCAGAAAACAATTTCAAGCGAAAGCTACCCATTTTTACACGTTTTCCTATTAATAAACACCATTCACCGTATTCACCAAGAAAGATAAGGGCAGGTCACCAGCCTAAATGTTTGCCCCGTGATCCACCTTAGTAACTATGCATTTATACATTTATAATGGACACCAATACCTGTTTTGTACGGTCTTCTCCAAAACGAAACGACGAAAATCGGTATTTTCGGGTGATTTCAATAAATCCTGCTTACCCTGCTTCTTATGCAGATCTGATCTGCCCATGGAGATTATGCGATAAATAAATGTCATATCGTGGAGAATGGCCCTGTAAATAGCCTATGTGAAATCGACCGAATATCTAGAACACACCACTCAGTTCCTCAATTTCCGATCACCATATATCCTGATCATAATTCACCTCAATGACATCCTAAGAACATCGACGAATCTTCAGATAGACCTCGGATCAATGGCTTTGTGTAGATGACAGCACACATGAAAAGCAAGTGAACCAAGATAAAATGTCGCCCGTAATCTTTAAAATAAACGATAAATCAAAAAACAACATTGGGATAAACATGATCTGCTGAAGTAAAGAATAAACTGTTCGCTGTCATCGCTGACGAAGGCGATAGCCTCTCCGATATTTGCTGCGTTATGCCAAGACTATAGCCGAAGAAATGTACGACTAATGATTTAATGGGCACCAAACAACAGTGACGCAAAGCAGAAACCTATCAAAACATTTCGGTTGCATACCTGATATCATTCGACTTTCACGCTTAACAAATCCTTTCAAATTTCAGCAACACTGCATGTTCTCTCGTCAGTTTATTTCAAATACAAATACTAGATTCTCACCTTAAAATAACGTATGCCATATGTAATTATTCACGGATTTGTTGTTACTAGTACTGCACAATTTATTCCTGAGAACCAATTCCACAAATCTCAGGTTAAGGCACCGGGTTACGAGCCATTTGAACGACACAATGTGTTGTCTGCGATCCCAATCAACATCGTTGAGTCGGACCGATTGTGACTCAGTTGTGTTGAGCGTCGAGTCGATAGTTTTGTCAGGTTGCATCATAAATAACGTGGAATTGAGCCCCGTCATCCCACTATTTAATATATCATAGTCTGTTCAATGTCCACTGATGGTGTCCATTGACTCCAAGTCTGGCCATCTGTATTTATTAGTCATGTGGCTTAGCGAAATTACCGTCACAGAGCGGATAAAAGCACCAAATTTGGCAAGTAGCTTCCTTTATGCTTATTATTCAATTTTAGCCTAGGAGCCCTACTGAATTTTTCGGGATTTCCAAAATCCAAGATGGCCGACATATATGATAAAATCTTGGATTATAGGAGACACGACAAGGCCCCATAGTTCCAAAGTAAACGTTCTGGGGCCATTTAACCTGGTTTTGGTCATGCATAGCAATGCTTCCAATTCACTACCATAATTGCATTTATTTTTTACCGCTGGAGGACGAATTTCGAGATATTGGAGTAGTATATAAAGGTGAAATTCCCGCGGACTAAAGTTGAGGCTGATGACGTCATGTGGCCGAAGCTGATGTCATTTGCGGACCGAAGGTCACTTCCGGGTCAAAGGTCACTTCCGTTCCGAGGTCACGTCCGGATCAAAGATCACTTCCGGTGGTGATGCAGTCATTTCCGGCACCGGTTGATAAGTCCCCAGTCAATGTGAATTGGCTTCCCAGCCACGTCAATGTTAATGGAGCAGTCGATCCGCTTGAATTACTGGGAATCTTTGGGAATGTTCGGTCATCTCCGGGAATGTCCGGAGGGTAATTGACCTTAGAGGTCAATCCTATCTTGCCACGTCAATGTTCTAGCCATATATGTTATAGCCTCTCCAGCCAGCGAGAGAAGCAAAATCCCCATACATAGCAATAAACTTCGAGACTGCTGATAGTCCACCCACTGATACCGAAACAGAGACTGCTGAGAGTCTATCTACTGATACGGAGAGCTTGATCTCAGATAGTCAACCTACATCCCAGGGAGAAGGGGAATCCCCATGACCCTGATGGGAGTAGAACCATCAATGCGGACACCAAAGGCTGGCACTTTATCCAATCGGTGGCGAGTCAGTATAATAGGAAAGGTTGAAAATACCCTGATACATCTCAAGTACTAGAGGGCGGGTCCCCGACATATACTTCTATGTCCAGCCAAATAGGCCCATTGGGAACCCACCCATGGACATTTTTTCTGTCTCATGCTGTGGTGTACGATGGCGGTGTCCCGAGGTTATTGGATGAATTTCGCTGAAAAATTCTGACTGCGCAAGTGTGGTGCATAGGCAGATGGGGGATGTACCTTTTGGGGTCTAGGTGGATCACCCGTGGTCCCAATGGGTCGTGTGAGGTGATGTGTCATACAGTCCGACTGGTATGTAGTGGAAATACCGTTCATCTGCGCATGCGCATACAGAGAATAGTACAAAATGGGCATTTGATTGGACGTTTTAACCGTAAAATGTAAAATGACCAACTATCCAACTATAGTGTGAAACAGCTCAGTTGTAGCAATATCTGCTTCGAGCTAAAAAATAATCGCTTTGAATTTGACGAGTAACATTGACTAAATTGAGCAAGAGTTTCGGATGACCCTATGTCTGCAATCTTGAATTCCTAAATTATTTTTCTAGCTGATGATTATAAGAATAGAGCCAAACCAGGTTCATAAATAGACAGATCGATCTGTATTGTGAATAGACTTGGCTTGAGAAATTGTTACTTTCAACTCCATGTAAACACAATACCTTGAATTATACAAGCAAAATGAAAATATGAGTCCCAGATGAACCCACGTGGTCATCATTTTGAAGTTAACAATTGTATTCTCAGCTGAAGATTATGCCAACAGAATAAAATGTGATAAGGTATGGTGTTATTCTGCTCAATTTAAACAAGTTTCTACCTTTTCTGAAAATAATACCATGCATTATACGAGTAACATGAAAAAAAATCACGCATTTCCGGATGGCTCCTTGTAGTCGTCATTTTGAATTTAACCATCATTTTTAATCTGAAGACAAGCAATTAGATTAAAAATGAGCACAAGGTATTTGGCTATGATGTGAGATCAAGAATAATGCCTTGATCAATATGAGCAACATGAAAAAGTAAGATTTCAAATGGCCCCATATGGCCGCCATTTTGAATTTCACCATAAAATCTCAGGCATATGTAAATAGATTTAATATGGGTGTAAGATGTCAGGCCATGTTCCGAGATCTCTCGGTTCTGATACATTTGAAAAATGAGCTAAGAATATTGCAATGAACTATACGCGCAACATGAAAACGAGTGATTTCAGATGACCCTATATGGCCACCATTTTGAATTTGACCATCAATTCTTAATCTTAGATATATGTAAATAGATTCGAAATCATGGTGCAAGATATTCCACTACGGTCAGAGATCTTTCGGTTTCGATAATTTGGACAATGAGCTAGGAATAATGGCTTGAATTATACGAGCAACATGAAACGTTCGATTTTCAGATGACCCCATATGACCGCCATTCTGAATTTCACCATCAAATATGGATCATAGGGATATGTAAATAGATTCAAAACGGACAGAAGAGTTCAGGCTATGCACAGAGAACCCTCGGTTTTGATAAATTTGCCCAGTGAGCTAAGAATAATGCTTTGAACTACTCGAGCAACATGAAAAAGTGTGATTTTCAGAATACCCCAGGTTCGCTATTTTGAATTAAACCATCATATTTTGAGCTGAAAATTATGCAAACAGATTCTAAATAGGTGTAAGGAGTCAGACTTTGATGTGAGATCCACTGATGTTAACAAATTTTCACAATGATCAGAGAATAATGCATATTAAACAAACTGTAGGGGCGTGACTGACGGGTAACACCACATGATCGCCATTTTGAATTAACGCATGATGGTTAATCACTAGAATTATGGAAATGGGCTAAAAATTAGCTCAATATAATATTCTATAGTATATTATTCCTTTCCACCTTGAACCCTACCGCACAAAGAACTAGTTTAGCATGGGTACCCATTTTAACAAACAATGCCATCAAAAGTTACATTTGGCGTCCTTGGTCGGTGGTCTACATCTGAGTGTAAAGATCATGGCTAAATTCAAAATGGTTGCAATGAGGTGCCCTCAGAAAGTAGCATTTGTCATTGTTTTCCGTCCATTATTTATTACATTTCTTGCCCACAAGTGCATAAAACTAATTTATTTAGCCTAAATAATCATTCTCCATCGCACTGGTATTTTAAGAGAAAAATCGTTGAAAAAAACATCAGCGGAAAAATGTCTTCCGACCAGATGACGTCACCGTGATGTCATCATGATGGTCATCTTGATTTTTTTTAAAGCATTTTATGGTGGACGTTAGCCAAAGTATATCCCTTGCCAAAATAAAATGTATGGACAATGTATGGGAAACGTGTGGAAAATGCATGGGTATGGGAATGTATGGTAAAAGCAATTTTCCGCACATACCCCATACATCAACTTGAACATTTTTTAAAAGGGGACCGTTAACCTATAAATGTATGGGAAATATATGGATGCATTGAAACTAAAAACGCCTCCGCATTTGGCAAGTATGGACATGTATGGGAAATGTATGGCACAAATTTTGTTCCAAAGTTATATGTATGGGCAGTGCATGGGAAATCTCTTCACGTCACTCTTTCGAGGCACAGTCCATACAATTCCCATACATTGTTCCCCAGCATGTATGGAAGATGAATGGGATAATTCACCTAGATAAAGATCATGCATGGGCACTGTATGCAGAATTTCTTCTCCTGGAAAAAAGGTATATTACATATACGTCTGGCAGATGCATGGGTTAGTCCATAGTTTGAACGATCATGCATGGGTAGTGTATGGAAAAGTGCTTTTCCCATACATGCCCATACAAGATATACCCGGTTGATTCCCATACAAGGCTTCGCTGCACGTGCGGTAGATTCCATACGTGTCTGGCAAATGTATGGGACAATGTCCATTTAAAAGATTGTACATGGGTAATGTATGGAAAAGTGTTTCCCCATACATATCCATACATGTGTGGCATATGCATGGATATACTATACTACAATCCCTCATTAGGACCTTATTGACCGTACAAGTTCATTAATAGTATCTGTGTTCAAGAAAACTGATCGTAGATATATTAATGTCGGAAGCCATAAAGCATTCTTTAGCTCGACTACATACAAGAGATATCATTCATGGGATGTTTCTTTGTTTATAGAGTTGCTTGAATTTCTCATTAAAAATATCTATGTGAAATTTGGCAGCACAATATATCAGCAGCATATAGGTATTCCAATGGGTACTAATTGTGTACCCCTGTTGGCTGACCTGTATCTGTTCTCTTATGAATATGACTATATGCAGGCGCTTTCAAAAACCGATCCATTGAAAGCCCGTTCCTTCTCATTCACCAAACGCTATATAGACGATCTTCTCGATGTGGATAATCGCTATATAAATGACGCAGTGAAGGATATATATCCACCTTCACTGGATCTGAAGGAAACTACAGATAGCCCTACAGGCACATCATATTTAGATCTCTATCTCTATAAAATGAAGCGGGCATTCTCTCTCGTCGACTTTATGACAAAAGAGATGATTACAATTTCGACATCGTAAACTATCCCTTTCTGGACAGTAATATTCCAATGGGACCTGCATATGGCGTATACATATCTCACTTAGTAGCATTTGCTAGATCCTGTGTTAAATGTGATGATTTTAATCAACGTCACAAAACATTGTTGCAGAAACTTATAAAACAGGGCTATTCCATCAAGCGCCTCCACTCAAAGTTTCTCAAATTTGGCGATACATATCGCATGCTGATAGCAAAATACGAACGTAGCGTGCAGGATCTATGGCGCTACGTTTCGTAACTTGTGTCTAATTCCGCTTAACCGGGGCTAGGGGCCGTATGAGCCCATGTACTTCAAGATCCTCATGGTACTCATATGAACAGTCACAATCAAAGCGTGACTGAGATACATCATTCTTTAGATGACGACTTTACAACGAATATTATGGATTAAGAATACTGATCAGCGACACGGATTTGATATTTTTGGAACATCATGATGTCTTGCCGGCATCATTGAAAACTGTTGACCGCTTCTCTCTTGCAGGAAACAAGCTATGTTTATGTATACTATGATTGTCTTTTTGAATTTGGTGCTAATACTGTTATATGGAATATGGAATAGGTCTTTGGATTATGGACGCGGATATTCTCTAATGGACGACGGCTGGATTATGAATGACGGACTAGACGCTTGTAATATCCATATATCAAAAGATCATGTATGGGCAGTGCATGGAAATTTTCTTTCCCCAAACATGGCGATACAAGATGTATGGCAGCATCCATACATGTACGGCAAATGTATGGGCCAGTCTGTATATCAAAAGATTATATATGGGTAACGTATGGAATATTGCTTTCCCCATACATGCCCATATAAGATGTATGGTAGCATCCAATACATGTACGGCAAATGTATGGGCCAGTCTGTATATCAAAAGATCATGTATGGGTAACGCATGGAATATTGCTTTTCCTCATACATGCCCATACAAGATGTATGGTAGCATCCATACATGTACGGCAAATGTATGGGCCAGTTTGTAGATCAAAAGATTATGTATAGGTAATGTATGGAATATTGCTTTCCCCATACATGCCCATACAAGATGTATGGTAGCATCCATACATGTACGGCAAATGTATGGGTCAGTCTGTATATCAAAAGATCATGTATGGGTTACGCATGGAAAATTGCTTCCCCCATACATGCCCATACAAGATGTGTGGTACAGCCCATACATATCCCGCATGTATGGGACAGTCCAAATAACAAAAATTATGTATGGATAGTGTATGGAAAATTGATATCCCCATACATGCCCATACAAGTTGCCTGGTCGGCCCCATACCTGTATGGCACACATATGGGCACATTCACATACCCAGCATATACCCATTGCCTCACATGAAAATATGTCACATACTACATGCACAAACTGCAATCGAAATTATGGCCAATATAAATGTGGTAAGCGGTATTCGCATATGAAGAAAACACTAGAAAATCTTATTTACTCAAATATTTATTCGAACATATGCATACTTGTTCTCTGGCATTTTTGAATTGACTGGTGACTGTTACAAATTGCCTGGTGACTATGGACACACTCCCAATTATAATGCTCTCGCTGCATACACACATGGTTCAATGACATTCCAGGTTTCAAATGCCCCCCCCCAACCGCCATGACACACACAAGTATTTACATTCATACTAGTCAGGGTAAAAGAATATCCATCTGCTTGCTGAGGCAAACCCTCTAATAACCAGACAAGGAAGTTGTCCACTTCAAAAACACTAAAAGCACATGTCCCCTCCACAAAGTGGAAATGTCATTTTCGAAGATCTCCAGTCTTGTGTCTCTTTATATTTAGCACAAAAAAAATGAAATAAGTGGATCCGCTGAGGATGAATTTATATGGTACAATAAAAAGCAACTTCATAAAATCACCACAGTTATGCTTGTACAGTCCCATGTTTTATCCATAAAAGTGTCACACTGAGTATGCACTGTTGGATGCACTTCCAGATTCATCGCTACTGGAATCTGATGATGTCCGTCAATTGAATAGGATCTTAGGTGTCTTGTACCCTTTTTCTGGGTGGCGATTGCCTGTATGGATGATGAGCGAAAGAGAACCGAGGCAGGCGACTTTGATGGCTTCTGTTGTTTTTTCTTCTGAGATGGTTTGGTTCTGCCTCTGCTGGCTTCTACACATTTCCGGCTTGTAATGTATCCTGAAAGTGTGAGAGATCAATTTTGTTCAGAAAAAAGAAAACAATCAAGTCCTGGCACTGCATCACCCAGTATTTGATCTATCCTCTTAAGGTTGGGTCATGATGCCAAGGGTAGTGGATGGATTCAAGAAGAGCAGCATGAAGTAAGCTCCTAGAATATTATAGGGTTGGGTGAGGCTTAGTTTAGGACATGCTCCCGAGTGAAGTGATTGAATAAGTGTAGCATGATGTAAGCTCCAAGAATATGAGGGTATAGGGTTGGGCGAGGATTAGTTTGAGAGATACAGGGTACGGCTTGGTGATCTCTGAGCTCCCGTAATATTTCAGGGTATAGCGTTGAGCGAGGCTGAGTTGCGGAGATAGAAGGTGGGGTTCAGTGCCTCAGGGGTAGAAACATGTTTCCAAGGTAGTGAATGAGTTGAATGAGCGTAGCATGAGGTAAGCTCCTGAAATATTTGAGGATTCAGGGGTTTGGGCGGACTTTTGTTCAAGAGAACTGCATTTACTCTGGAAGATCTATTTAACAATCACAAAAAGTTTCTCAGGGATAGAGGTCTTTGTCTTCCAACCAATCATAACGACATACCAAAAATATACTGGACTCCCAAAATGCATAAATCACCATACAAAGCTAGATTCATAGCTGGTTCTAGAAGCTGCACCACCAAGCTTCTTTCAACCCTATTGACGAGGGCCGTTCAGGAGATAAAAGCATTTTGGGAAGGTATTGCGCCACTATTTCTAAGAACTCTGGCGTTGAATGTATGTGGATATTGAAAAACTCAAAATGTCTTACGGAAGAACTTGATGCTAAAGGTCACATACCGTACAGACATGTATCCACATGCGATTTCTCGACTCTCTATACTACAATCCTTCATCAGGACCTTATTGACCGTATAAGTTCATTAATAGTATCTGTGTTCAAGAAAACTGATCGTAGATATATTAATGTCGGAAGCCATAAAGCATTCTTTAGCTCGACTACATACAAGAGATATCATTCATGGGATGTTCCTTTGTTTATAGAGTTGTTTGAATTTCTCATTAAAAGTATCTATGTGAAATTTGGCAACACAATATATCAGCAGCATATAGGTATTCCAATGGGTACTAATTGTGCACCCCTGTTGGCTGACCTGTATCTGTTCTCTTATGAATATGACTATATACAGGCGCTTTCAAAAACCGATCCATTCAAAGCCCGTTCCTTCTCATTCACCAAACGCTATATAGACGATATTCTCGCTGTGGATAATCGCTATATAAATGAAGCAGTGAAGGATATATATCCACCTTCACTGGATTTGAAGGAAACTACAGATAGCCCTACAGGCACATCTTATTTAGATCTCTACCTCTATAAAAATGAAGCGGGCATTCTCTCTCGTCGACTTTATGACAAAGAGATGATTACAATTTCGACATCGTAAACTATCCCTTTCTGGATAGTAATATTCCAGTGGGACCTGCATATGGCGTATACATATCTCGCTTAGTAGCATTTACTAGATCCTGTGTTAGATGTGATGATTTTAATCAACGTCACAAAACATTGTTGCAGAAACTTATAAAACAGGGCTATTCCACCAAGCGCCTCCACTCAAAGTTTCTCAAATTTGGCCATACATATCGCATGCTGATAGCAAAATACGAACGTAGCGTGCAAGATCTATGGCGCTACGTTTCGTAACTTGTGTCTAATTCCGCTTAACCCGGGGCTGGGGGCCGTATGAACCCATGTACTTCAAGAACCTCATGGTACTCATATGAACAGTCACAATCAAAGCGTGACTGAGATACATCATTCTTTGGATGACGACTTTGCAACGAATATTATGGTTTAAGAATACTGATCAGCGATACGGATTTGATGTTTTTGGAACATCATGATGTCTTGCCGGCATCATTGAAAACTGTTGACCGCTTCTCTCTTGCAGGAAACAAGCCTATGTTTTTGTATACTATGATTGTCTATTTGAATTTGATGCTAATGCTGTTATATGGAAAATGGAATAGGTCTTTGGATTATGGACGCGGATATTCTCTAATGGACGACGGCTGGATTATGAATGACGGACTAGACGCTTGTAATATGATGAGGTCGAGAAGCTGTGGACATCAGCCACTAATCAAATGATACCGACTTGGTCAGATACTATAATTGTTATTTAGTAACTTAAAATATATATATAACCTCGGTATATATATGTGCACCCGTCATGCCCATAGTTGTCAAACCTTGGTGCACTCTTTAACAAATTGTAAGATATGAGCATCTTATGATAATTGGATATGTAAGATATGAGCATCTTATGATAATTGGTTTTCTACAAGTTATTCAGATATAAGCATCTTATGATAATAAGTTTTCTACAGTTAAATATTGTATGATAGTCTTGATGTCATATATGATGCCTGCCTGTATGGTTTTTAATAACATCGTAATACCCCGGTTTTATGATTTGTTTGACATTTTCAGTATCCTGTTTGGAATGTTAAAAGTATGGAGGAATGTTTTTAACCACATTTATTTGTGAGAATCAATTCTGAACATATAAACCGTTTATGTAAGTACAATGATTTAACCTTCAGTTTGATGGTTGTGGTATGCAATGTGACAGTTCTGTGATATGTCTGTCCAAATAGTACTTAAGCTAAGTACATCCTTGTCGGGTTAAACTGACATTAGAATTGTATAAAAAGGAATGAACGGCATATTGCAGGCAGATATTAACACCACGTCTCCCTGATGGTAGATCCATCTTGTATCGTTAGAAGCTCGATCATGCTTCCAATAACAGTGTGCTAACTCCAGTTTCGGCAAAATGACTGATTACAGAATAGTCTGGATGTTGATGTGGTTACCCTAGTCTGCCTACCAAATAGTGCCGGTCGTTCCTAATTTAGGTGGACTGAATCTACAATAAATCGGCTTAATATTCAGCAGACGTTTTCGTTGTATCCTCTCTCATTTAAAGACGTTGTCAAGACTTCGGTATCTTTAGAAGCCGGACCCCTTGGAATCTATTATTGTTTAAGGTTTTGTGAAGACGATCCCTGTGTCTTGAGACGACCAATGCGTTACAACATCTTATAGATCACGCGCACAAGCCCTGTCGTCTTAGAAGACCGCAAATTTCACAAAATGAACACTTCGCATAAATCACAGGAGACTGGGGCAAGCATATTTGGAGGGGAGAGGGGCGGTAGGAAATGGGATGAGGTGTCTCTTTATAGAACAGATGTGCATGATGAGGTCATAAACCACAGGGGACTGGGGCAAGCATATTTGTTCGGGGGGTAGAAAATTGAATGAGGTGTCTCTTTATAGAACAGATGTGCATGACGAGGTCACAGACGAAGAGACATTCGGACTAGGCTGTGGCGACATTTATATTGGCATTGAAACATGCAGAGTGTGATATCCGATTGCATACCCCACATGACACTAGTAGCAAAGCATGACCTTTATGGGCTTCAATATATGCTTATTCATATATTGACCGCAGAAACCAAAACTTAAGAGACATTATTCGGAAAACTTTCAAGAGCCTATAACTATGACCCCTCAAGATACATGTATTGTATGCACTAGAATTTGACCTCGATAATACAGGTCAAGGTCGGTTAAATCGGAAAGGTTTCTGGTCCATCGCCAGTTGCATATAGTATGCCTAGATATAATCCTTCAAAAGTTTGGTATGTACTAAGGTGTGACTTTGAAGAGCCTAGCCATATCCCTTCAGATACTGCAATAACTGGAATTTGACCTTGATAAAATAGGCCAAGTTCAGTCATAGTGAACGGGTTTATAGTCAATCACCAGTTACATATTTTGTATAAATTTGGAAAGCCTGACAACAATCCCTCAAGAGATATTGCATTAACAAGCAGACAGTGTGTCCAGACAGACAGATGGACGGACGGACAATGTAGACAATCCTTTGTCCAGAATTGACTGACGGTTTAAAATTAATGGCCTTCTTCTTCGTCATGACAATCCACATCTTTGAACTGTACTTATAAAACAAACATAACAATTTTCAATGATTTACCAATTTTTATAAAGTGACCTTGACCATTTGACCCCAAAATTAATGAATAGAGTTACTCTTTGCGCCATGGGTAAGATATACCCCAAGTTTGGTACAAATCCATGACCTAGAACTAGAGATACGGCACAGACGGATTAAACAGACAGAAATTGTGTTCGCACTATATGACCTTGTCTATAGACTGGTATATAAAAAATCCTGGCTCTTTAGTGAGTGTACTTGCATGCAATGACATCACAGGGCTATTCTATGGATAACAACTTCTTTATCGCTGTGGAGCTGAACTTTTAAAAGCTGATTAAAGTTGGAAGTATCTCCAAGTTGAATGTCAGCTCAACAGCACTAAAGAAGTTATTATCCATGGAATAGACGGACTAGACGCTTGTAATTGTGTTGTATATGCACAATTAAGTGAGTCACACTGTACTGAAATATTACAGTACTGACTGTAACATTTCAGTACTAGTTGAGTACTGTATGATTTCAGTGCAGTCAGTCCTGTAATGTTTTAATACTGTTACAGTTTCAGTGTGGTTCTATTTCAGTACTGTTTCAGTACATTGGTAGAAATGTACTGAAACCGTACTGCTGTGATTATTTCTGTATAGTTGGACCCAACAAACTTCCCTGATATAATTAATATATAAAACATACCTGTCCTATTGTTGCAACTTTGGGATAAGTAGAGTCTTCCCATGAAATCCTGTGAAATTTGAAGACCCAAGCTCCTCTTTTGTGAAGAAAGTCTTTGTTGCCAGATTCAGAATCTCACTGACAGAACTGGACACGTGAATAGCAAACTCGTTTTCCTGGTAAAAGTACATCCCTGAATTCCTTTGAAATCGCTCATCTGAAAGAGATGAAAATAAATTCTCTCAATACAAAATTATGGCTCCATTTCAAGGAGCATGACTATGAAACCTTTCAATACAGGTCTGACAGAACAAGTTTTTACTTGACCATACATATAGATTTGACTAGCTCAAAATACAGAAATATCTCATCTCAGTGGCATATGACTTTTTACAATTTATTCAGTAGCCTGCAATTCATTGCAGAATCAAGAGAAACTAGGCAATTCTGCAGGTTATATATTACCCCAATCCATGTGTTACAACCTTGCCGTCAATAGTCATGCTAAGCTTAGGGGGAAAAGTATTTTGTTTCTGGTCCACGCCTGCAAAATGTTTTGGTTTTTTTTTGAAAGAAAAATCAGCATTGAGCAAAGTTGTCTCCCTTGATGAAAACAAGTGGTATCAATTTTGTAGTTGTCATGCTTGCCTCTAATGTGGCAGTAGCTGTTCAAAAGTATTCGTCGATATTCTAGGTATTACTAATACTATGATTTAACAAATGGAAAGGTCACATCATTGCACCACTTAAGGGTTGAAACAAAAGATTTTCTTTCTTTGGCGTTAGCTAAATAAGCTGAATACCATGATCACAAATTTATTATGTCTCACCCTGAATTGTTCTGCCTCTTCCAGTTTCACACAGCCTGGCCTTGGTTTCTGGTTGGAATTTACTCCAGTACTGACTGAAATTATACAAAATACAGTGTATTAGCATGATTAGGATTCACTAATTTAGTTGATTACATTTTATTATCTGTCATATAGTGAAATAGGGCATCCAAGTTGATTAAGCTTACACTGCAGATAATAGGACCTTATTAACAGCATCATTGACTCTTTGTGACCCAAGTACACCAGTCGACATCATGTACATAATGAACCTCTGTATGCTGCCTTGGTCAAAATGGCCAGTGTAATAGCTCAAATGGCGAATTTCACTGATTAGTTTGAGGCGAAGAGCATATAGCTGTAGATTGGCTTGGTTTAAACTGGGCACTCCATTGTGATACGATGAACACTGGTCAGAGTATGTCATGCAAACCGTTCTCCCATACAACCCTACACATGTTCCCTTGTATCAATGACCCATAGCCACTCACTGGTAATAAATATCTAAGTTCTCCATGATATATCATTGCATCTGTATCCATCGTCACCCCAAGTGAAACATCATGCAGCCAAGTCTCCCAGTCTTTTCCCTATTTCCCATAATCACCTATCCAATGTACCCTGGTATCTCCAAGTGTATGCAATGTCTATCCACCCAAGATTCCTATTATGCCTTCTCTACCATATCTTATATCAATCAGTAAAACCAGTATTTCCCCTAGTAACACACCATTGTTTCCCCTCTTTTACACTTCAAGATACAATGTATTATCAAGCCTGAATATAAGGCACAGGACATTAGGCTATCACCCCCATCACAGGATGTGGTACATATCTTTGAACATGACCTTTGAACACATATCTGTATATGAAGAGGGGCTATCTCATTATGATTTGCAGAGGGGTTTATTAAACGTAGAAATGTCACGTGCTTATTTTCAGGCTTGATTATCCGATCTGTGGAAATGGTATAAATGCCAGTAAATTCACCCAGTATTTCCCCCGTTTTGCTTATAACATATCACATTCCTGTTGCCCACAGTTCACCCAATATTATATAAGTAAGCTTACAGTCTTTATCATTGTTATAGTCTTAGACATTGAGGTCTTCCCTCTTATTGAGTGTTCCCTCTATTCAGAATAATCATAATGTATGACACTAAGCTGTCAGATGGATAACTTGCTTCAAAAGTCAAACTGCAGTACAAAAATCAGCATTTACTGGCCATATCAGCCAAGTCATGCAAGTTAGCCAAATTTCTGCATTTTGCCATCTTCCCTTATCAAGGTAAATACTTGACTAACATTTCCCTTGACCTACTGAATGGATAAATTCTTCAAACCAGAAAGGCAGGTTTTGTCATAGCCAACACCACCAGGCAGCCAGGCTTTTCTATGAACTCCAAATATGACATGCAGTGGTTGGTTGCATCACTTTTAAAACTAGAAAATTGAATCAAATTTGAATTTTGAATATGTCACACACGCGTACGGTCACTAATTTCTGTTCGAGTGTCCCAAAATGGACAGCAAAATATAAATACAGCTATGACATCACCACAATCTTATTCTGAAGATAAACTGTAATAGCCCACTAACTGTCAAGGCGAGTATGTAAAGTGTTCGACTTGGTGTGTGAAGATGGTGTTTGCTAATTTAGCATATTCTTCTGAAAAGTGATATATAAGCTGAGGAACTGCTGCGATAACTACCACTAAGAACTAATGCGAACTGATGGCAAGGCTAAGAAGCGTGACATACATGTAGTTATAGTGAGTGAGTGAATATGATTTAGCGTTGCTTTCAACTATATTTCAGTCATATCACGACGGTGGGTCCTATTCCTTTTCACACCTGGGAACCACACGGGTGGGGTCCTATTCTTTTTCACACCGGGGAACCCCACAGGTGCCTCAGTCGCGGGGGGTAGTTCAAGTTGCTGACATGTTTAGGTTTTACAAGTGGATAGTTTTACCGATAGATCTCAACAACTGATTAAATAATCACCCCGGTCCTTTCAGCTACAAGAGTATAGCTACTAATGACTTTTATAGCTCGAAATAAAAAAATAATCCGTACATTTCACAACAGTTGAGTTGGGTCGGGAATACGATCAACGATCTGACGATGACGTGGCGGTTGTTGTTGTTTGAAGTAAATAACGAACAGAGAAACATCAGGAAATCAGAATACGTACCTGTATTGTCCGTCTTCGATTCTTCTTCGTCTTTCTGAGACATACATACATACATGCATACATCCTCTTCTGCCTGTATAGGCCCTCATGGCCTGTTGCAGTTCACCGTGATGCTGCTACGTCAGCTGCGAACATGTCGTGCACAGATGATTGACAATATCGGTAAGCTTGTAGGTGTCGGTCGAGCCTGTTTTTAAGACAGTTCACTGATGGTGCCGAGATTACAGATTCTGGTAACTTATTCCATATGTTACACACCCGGTTACTGAAGAAGTTTTTCCTCACTGCTCTGCAAGCTCGGTTTTTAACAATTTTCAGGCTATGTCCACGTGTACGGGAATTCACATCCAAGATGAAGGGTGATTCCTCAACCATATAAATGTTGTGTAGATACTTGTACGTGTCGATTATGTCCCCTCGCACACGTCGGTAATATAAACTGGGTAAGTTTAAAGCACGGAGGCGTTCTTCGTAAGTAAGATTCTTGATCTCATGGATAAGTTTTGTTGCCCGCCGCTGCACATTTTCAAGGACCACACGACTCTTAATAAACAAAGGTGCCGACACGACATTCCCGTATTCTAAATGGGGACGTACCAAGGAAGTATACAGTTTAACTGTAGAATCTTTGTCCAGGTATGAAAAAGATCTCCGAATGAGCCCAAGTATTCTGTTCGCCTTTGCCGCAGCCTTCTCACAGTGTTCATCGAAATGTAGGCGATGGTCCAGTAAAATTCCAAGATCTTTTTCTAATTTAGTTTCGTTCAGTTTGACAAAATCACCATCTAATGCCATTTCATAGTCCACTCTTGGATTTTTTGCCCCTAAATGCATGAGTTTACATTTAATTGGATTAAACTTGATCAGCCATTCGTCTATCCACAACTCCAATCGACGAAGATCACCCTGTAGCTCCTCACAGTCATCTGTTGTACATATGGATCGAAATACTTTTGCATCGTCAGCGAATAGTTTTATCGTGGAGTGAATTTTCTCTGGTACATCGTTTATGTACAGAACGAATAAAATAGGCCCAAGTACACTACCTTGTGGGATACCGCTTGTAACGTCCGTGACAGCTGACTTGGCACCACTAACAACTACGCGTTGTGTTCTGTCATGGAGAAAATCCTGGATCCAGTTTAATAATTTACCGCGAATGCCATATGGGTTCAACTTTTTGATTAATCGTTGATGGGGAACTGAATCAAAAGCCTTACGAAAGTCGAGAAATATGCAATCCAGGCAGCTGTTTGAATCAATAATTTTCGTCCATGTGTCCATCACTTCGATTAGTTGTGTAGTACATGACCTGCCCTGGATAAATCCGTGTTGACAGGCTGACAATAAATTATTTTCCAGCATGTGGCCCATGATTGTGTTCCGTATAAAATGCTCGAAGACCTTGCACACAACTGAGGTTAAGCTTACAGGTCTGTAATTTGAGCACGAGTTGCTTTTACCCCCTTTATGTATTGGAGTGATGTTCCCAACTTTCCAGCTTGCAGGCACTACCCCCGTATCCAAGGATTTATTGAACAGCATACAAAGGGGTTTCCCCAACCCTGAACTACATTCACTCAACAGACGAGGATGGATACCATCTGGACCCGGGGACTTATTAACTTTTAATGAGTTCAGCCTATCAATGATTTCTTTCTCAGTAAAAAGGACATCCTCCTGTGCCTCTTGATAGGGTCGATCTTCAAATTCGGGTAAATTTGTTACATCCTCACTTGTGAAGACTGACGAGAAATAGTTGTTTAACTCTTCTGCCTTTTCTGTGTTATTTGCTGTCATATTTCCGTCTTCCTTGACTAGGTCTGGCACACTGGGTTTTGTCTTCAGCTTTGACCTAGCATAGTTGAAGAATGCCTTGGGGTTCTCTCTGCTTTCCCTTGCCACAGTTTCTTCAAAGTCTCTCTGTGCTTTTCGACATTCAGACTTGGCCTGATTTCTGTATTTGGCATACTGTTTTCTGCCCCTTGCACTTCTAGTGTTTATATACTTTCTGAAACTCTGGTTTTTCTGCTTCACTTTATTTATCGCAGAGTCACTCATATATAGCGGTCTTTTCCTCTGTTTAGTGCTGATTTTAGGCTTCGGAATGTGTGATTCAGTTATTTCATTTATGCGTTTCTCAAAGTTTGACCATGCTACTTCTACATCTCCACTCATCAGCTCTTCCCAATTTGTGTTTCTGATGTCAATTCGTGCACCTTTGTAGTCTCCTTTGTTATACATGTATCTGAATAATGGAGAATCCAAAACTTCGTGATAACACTCGAAAGTGAATCGGAGGACACAGTGGTGGCTCTTCCCTAGTGGGGCCAAGTGATCAATGCTTGTCACCATAGACTCCTCATTTGTTATGACTAGGTCCAGGATATTTGGTACATTGTCCATTCTGTAGTGCGTTGGTTCGGATACATGCTGAAATAAGAACTGGTCCCGTAACAGTTCCGTGAAACACTTACTTGGGTGTCTAATATCAGCGACCGACGTGCTGAGATTCCAATCTATTTCCGGGAAGTTAAAATCGCCCATGATGAGGAGATGGCTGGCGCCCTTCATTCCTATGTCTTCTAAAAGTGCGTTTAAATACTCATTGTTGTTCGGGAGACTATTGGGTGATCTGTAAAGGACGCCAACTATTAGTCTGTCCGAACCGTGTAGTCGGATTTCTGCCCAGATGGACTCCTTGAAGTTTTCTATGTCATTTACAGCCAATGGGGTCGGATGTAAGCAGCTTTTAGCATATAACACAACACCTCGATGAAAACTTTGACTATCCAGATTGTTGAACTGTTCATATCCTGGTAAATCAAACTCAGCTTCCACAGGATTTAGTGTACGGTTCTTTGGTACTGTTTCAGTTATCCCAATTATGTCTGGATCTTCGATCTCTAGTAAGATTCTGAGTTCTGCTCTTTTATTCAATAAAGCATCTGCATTTGTATATAAGCACTTAAGGCCAGATTTAGCCAAGTTGAGTCTTTCTTTCGCATTGTTAACCTGAGAGCTGTCCCTTGCATTAGGTTCTGAAAGGTCTTCATCTCCAGTAAACTCTGGGTAACCTACATGTGTGGTGTCACTGTTTATCCTATTACCGTCATTATTTACATGATCAACAGATTCACCGGAATGGCCTACTGCATCGATTGAGACATCTGCATCATTATGTACTTTATTACTCGTGTTCCTGTCCCAGTCATCAACACTCTCATCATTAATACAGGGGCTCAGACCATCAATTTGTTCCAACGTGTCATTATTTACATCACTGACTTTGCTAGTTGCATTACTTGTAGTTGCATTTCTTGTAATTTGATAAGGAAACATAGAAACAATGTTATTATGTACAGTGCTGGTAAGTATGTTCACTGGTGCGAAAGGGTTAACGTATATACAGCTTGTGTCATGCTCTACTGATGTGAGTGCATCTAATTCCTCTGAGGACCAGGACCTGTAAACGGCCGCCGCTTCACGATCTTCAGGTTCCTGATCACGAGATTCTCCTCGCCTCGGTTTTCTCGAGCCTCGCAGTTCTTTCCAGCGTGCTCTTTCCCACGGAGTCTGGTCCGGCTTCACTGGTATGTCCTTCTCTTTCAACCAATGGGATTTCCTAAGAAAATCAATTTTATGAACATGGTTATCGAATGTTATTCGTAGTGGACGTGCAGATTTAGTTTCACCGTCATCCTGAACTGGTCTCTCACCTAATCTACGAGTTTTATTTTTAACTATGTGGCTTTCATTTAGTTCAAGTTCCTTCATCAAGTGATCCAGTTTTGCTATGTCATGTGCAACTCTAATTTCTGGGTCTGTGCTTTGTGATTCATCAATACCAAATACAATTACATTATTCACCCTCATCTCTCTATCTCTCACCTCCTCAATCATCTCGTTGCACTTCGTATCCACTATATTCTCCACTGTTGGTAGAACCATATCCATTCTTTCTCTTGGGTTGCTTATTTTGTCAGTGTTTTGGCAGATGTTTGTATTCATGTCCGTTATTTGTGTTCGAATTTCACAGTTATCTTTTTCAAGTCTGGAAACTGTGGACAACACACGCTGGAACGTTACGTCGCATTTTTTACAGTACCAATGCAGGTTCATTTCGGCTTTCATCATAACTTTGTATGTGTCTGCTCCAATTTTTTCGCATTTGATATTGTGCCAAAAGTTGCAGATTTCGCATTTAAGTGCTTTATCTCCTTCCTGAACAACCTTGCCACAAGAACCACAGTGGTATGTGCTATCTGCCGACGGCTCACCCCTTCCATCGTGAGAAGTCGCGCCGTTGTTTACATCTTGACTTGACATCACGACAGCTGTTAGTACTGGCTCCCAGGCTGTTTTCGAAGCTCTCGTACGTCGATCCAGTTTTTCAGAAGTTTTAGTTGAATATAAAGTCAAACCTGGTAACTAAATACACTCATGCCACGTATATATACTCACAGCTTTCCGGACGATTTCTTTGGGACAATAGTCGTGAATTCTGTTTACACCTGGTAACACAGTTCAAAACTTCCGCTCAGAATGAAAACAAAGATGGCGGCCAAGCTCGTCAAACTTGGGACCAAAACAAACCACTGAGATCGGCGACAAAAAACCCAGTCGGCCACTCCACGATTTCCAATCGGCTCTATAAATGCGGGCAGCTTGCAGATCAATAGCAAATAATAAAAAACTGAACCATCAGAGAAGAAATAATGTTAAAAACTCGAGTTTTTCTCGGAGCTGTCACAGAACTCGACCGACACCGATACACGCATGCGTTCTGATCCCTCTTCGGTCGGAATAGTCATATCCATGAAATTGTAACATCGCCACGACTGTTGTTGAAGTTATGTTGTTGTTGTTATTTTGGAAATTTACCGCTTGACTGTTCACTTTTGTCAAAATTTCTCGAATCAGTCCATACTGCGTGCTTCGGTTAAAATAGTTCTTGGGGAGACTTTATTGAAAGTGTGATGAATGGGTTGCATATTTTCCCTATATTCTATAGGTGATTGTTCATTATAACATAATGTGGCTTATAGCGATAGTACAACGTGACAGCACACTTCTTTGCTGAACTTGTTTTCGGACTGGTTCCCTTCATTTCTATCTGGAAATTGTGGACCGGGAACAAGACTTTTCGTTCAGCAATTCTCTATGACACAATGACGTCACTGGGGGATTTTCCTCCCTCTGAAAAGCCTAATTTTAACACAGAAGTAAATGGAAAAAACTTCGGAAAAGGCTAGTTCAGCTCTGATTTTAACACATAATTTGAACAGATGTACTATCTTTTTCTTCGTCAAGTTGTAGAAATTTATCTCAAGTATGAGAGAAGATTTTTAGGATAAACCTGTTACGCTCCATTGAGGCCTAGGTTAAAAATCTCCCAGTTGCGCGGGTGGCGATCACGGCACTGTAATTGATAGAACAGCTGATCCTTTGTTTAGAGCCGCTGTTACTTCCGTTGTGTCTAAGAGAATGGCTTGTAACTTCAACTCGCGGCGTTCACCACAAGGCACAAGAAACCCATATATATTTCATACATTCAGTCTATTTTATTTTCATAGGAAATCTCGCCATGCATTTCCCATCAAATGACTTCGTGAATGCAAAGAATGTCCCATATCATAATTTCTCATTTTTCTTATCTTCAAGAAGTCCCATACATGTTCCATATATTTTCTTAATCGATCTTATCTAAAGAAAAGTTGTCATACATTTTACATACATTGACTCTGTTGATGTAAAATAAATCCTGTATTGTGCAGCCAAATAAATCATTAATTGTCATATCTTCAAAAAGACCCAGGTAGCTTCCATACATTAATCTTTAATATTTTTTTGAGCGTTCCCATACATATGCCTTACATCAAGTTTGACTACTGTTTTATCACGTTCAAGGAACCCATACATTTATCATACAATGACATATACAAATTTTATTTTTGCACTTTTCTCCATACATTTTCCATACAGGAGGACTTGGTATTTTCAGTACACGCCATACATTTTTCATACATCGTACTTTAAATTTTGAGAGTTCCGTACATTTTCCATACATTTCTCATACATTTGCCATACAGTTCTGAAAATCCTATGTTTTTCCCATACATTTACCAGACATTTGACACTACTATTTCACCATTGCCCATGCATCTTCCATACCTGGTATCATAAACCACGGGTTTCCAAGTGCCTTCACTTGACTATGCGATTTTTAAATTCGATCTCGGTCTCAGATCAGATAGTAAATGCCCTCAGATAATAGAAGAGATTTTCCCCCTTTGCCGACTGTTTCCTTAATGTTCCTGGCATCTAGGACAAGATGCAACGTCAATCAATGCCTCGACCAGCAACGATTACAAGCGTAGAAGAGTGCGCCACATGTAAGCAGATTTGAAATATATTTATACGTGATCTACGGAGAGTAATTTATCTATTTCACAATGGAAATTGTCTCTCATGTCATCGGGAGGCTCCATTAAATTCTCTTTAGGGCTGGGCTAATGTGGTTTCTTATCATTGATTGTAAGTTAATATATATCCTTCTTAGCGTATAATTAGAATCTAAGTCTTAGACATGTAAGAACATATCATAAAATAATTGACAACTTGCAGCCAAAATTGTCTTTGTTAATAATGACAATAGTGATTGTTTGATCATGTTAAGATATTTGCGCAAAGCAACTAGTTGCTGCAAACAGCCATCTAATAACCAGACGATGACGTTACTGGACGCTTCCAGGGCTATTACCTATGTGTTCTGGGTTATCAAATGGAACATGGGGCAGTCAACTTAACATTGTCTAAAGCTAAAAAAAAGGCGCACGAACCTCTAAATTTTTCTCTGTTTTATGAATTATGAATTCAACAACACACATTATTCAAAAAATTGATTACGGTTAAAGTTAATTCACCACCAGCGGACATCCTTAAACAGGAATCACATTCGGCATTCAGTAATCCGCCGTCAAGCAAGTCAAACTTGGCAAATCTATTCTGCATCAAGGGCTAAGACTTTGCCTTGGAGGGTTCAGAACATCACTAAAGAAAGCTTATATGTCGAATCAGATGCATATACTTTAGAACTTCGAAGAATTAAACTATCACTGCAATATATCACAAAATTGCGTTCAAATCACTCAAATCGTGAATATAACTGTGTTTTCAAACCTCAGTACGTTGATTTCTATTCAAAGAAACCCTCCATTATTCCACTTCTTGGAATTCGTATGAAACCACACATTGTAGCAGCTGGCATTGAGCTTAATCAAATTTTACCCAACAAGCTCTTGCCAACTTCACCATGTCAGTTAATCAAACCAGAAGTAGATATTACATTGACGAAATATAATAAAAAGGCAGACACGAACCAGCTCGTGAATATACAAGAATTTGGTCTACTAAGAGAGAAATACAGATCGCATAAGGCTATTTATACAGATGGTTCTAGAGATGGTGAGAGAGTAGCATGTGCTACTATCTTTAGTTCCAAAATCTGTGCTTATGTGAGAAAGTTATTTCAATCTTTGTGGGATGCTATGGATAATAACAAACTTAACTAGTGCAAAGAAACTGTAGGCTATACTCATCTGAACAGCCAGAAACGTTTCGATCAAGCCATGATTAGACGATGTAGAATCGACCATACATGATTAACTCAAGAGCATTTTCTGGGGGAAAAAGAGCCAGTCTCAAGGTGTATTCCATGCCACGAATATCTCACGGTGAAACATATTCTTATCGACTGTATAGGTTTTAAGAATCTTAGAGATAACTTTTATCGAGCAGCTGCCTTGGAAGATCTTTTTAGTCGAATAAAAGAAGATTGTATTTTAGATTATTTGAGAGAGATCGGTTTGTTGTATAAATTTTAATGTATTTTTGTGTTTTTAATGCATTAGTTTACTGAGTTATTAACTTGAATACATAGAATTTTGTTTGATTGTCGTTTTATAGCTGAAATATTGCTGAGCGCGACATTAAACCTTCATTCTCTCTCTCTCTCTCCCTCTCCGCCGGGCCTTATGGATTATTCAAAATACACGAGCTACGAAGAGCTTCTTCACGCTAGCATCTTATCTGTCAATCAGTGTGTTATATTTATCCCCAAACTTGAGAACATTGAAATGATGACCTCTGGTTGCATAGTCTCATCTAACCAGTATCTGTAATATCTGTGTCGCTGACTGGAAACGTCATCATTTTCAAAGGACCTATATCTGACCGGTATCATGATCAGGTAAAGCGGTTAAAATGTAGTTTCCCTATCAAAGCGTGACTGAGATAATCACAACACATATAAGGGAAGTGGGAAGAGGTGCCGACATACTTCACAGTATAGTCTTCCGGTTAACCTATTCTAAAGCACATACCAAGAATCTAACGATTCGTGGTGTGTGTTGTATCTCAGATACGCTTTTATTGTACCTGTTGATGTGGCAACTTGGATGATATGACCTCACGGCTCCTAGCACCGGCATAAGCGGTATTAGATACAAATCTAGAGAGCTACGATGGAAATGCTCTGACAACTCGTATATTGGTAATTGGTGAGCTGTTCATACTTAGATAACGGCTTAGTAATTCAATTGGACAAAGAATGTTCCTCACTGATAAGACTTTATATAAAGAACATCATTATGTCTTGCTGTCGTCATTGAAAAGTGATCACTTCTTGTCTTGCAGGAACTATCTTGTGCGTTTTCTATTTTGAATTTGTGAATATTTGGAATTGATAATAATTGTCGTAAGAAAAAAGTCTTTCGATTATCGACGCGGACATTCTATTTGTGGACGATGACAGAATAATGAATATTGAATCTGACGCCTGTGATTAACCAATAGAGTGAGGTTTCAACAATGTAAGTAAAAACAATGAGGCGACTTTAATATTGATGAATGCCATGATTCCCCACACTTAGAAACAGTAAATATTCTGCTCGGTAGATTTATCTCAAGTTATAGCAAGTAAATTACGACTTACCGGAGTATCTCAAGTTATTATGTTATCCTATCGCATATATTTCCGATGTAATCTTGCATTTGTCAGAGGGGTTGGCTGGTTAGATATGACAAGCTCAAACGAATTACCTAAGTAAAGCTCATCTAAGATAATTAGGAGAGATCCTGTGTGAGGAGGATCAGACGAGAGCAGTTATCGATTGACCGGGACTTCCTGTATCCAATAATGTTATTCAAGGACACGAACGTTATGGGAATCCCGCCTAGTTCATGTTTTCTAATCGCTTACCTGATTTACCAGCGTATGGATCTAACATAATAGTTTATTTAATAACAGCTTACATTTCTGTAGGCATATGACAATTGTTAGTATGCTAATAACATGTATCCTGCAAAACACGCTAGATATAATAGAGAGTGACACTCAAAATCAACTTTATCCGATAAATCATTAAAGTTCCATGAAAAAAGCAATACAGTATATATATATATATATATATATATCGTATCTCCCACGGGCAATATACGTACTAGCATTATGATTGGCAAGAGTATCAGTTTGGAGCTAAGCAAAATCAACAACAGAGCAGGAGCTTTTTTAGTGCTGTTCATTCGTCTGTTGCAAACAGCTGACTCAAATGTTAGAACCGGAGAACAAAGGTGCGTTCCGACAACAAAATTGCTAGTTGCATTCCCGCACCAAATTCACGTTTTCCCTGCAAAGTAAATCTATTCGGCAACAACGAAAGTGCACTCTGCTAATGCTATTTTTATCCGTTGATCAGTTCGAACTGGAACTTTCTCTCGTACCAAGTCGCGGTGACCATGGTGACTGTGCTATTTTCGGTCTAGCTTTTGAAAGCCCATTTTATGCAAAGACATTAATTCATATTGAAATAACTTGATCATGTTGATACACAAGCAACATGTTTACGTATTTGTAAACGTAGGGCAATAAACTTTGCAGTAATATACGTTTGTGCTTGTACAAAGGCCATGTACATGATTCTTGTAATCATTGAAGACAAATTTCAGCAGGTGAGTTAAGTTTCGCCCGAGGGACCTTAATTATATGCCCTGGTGATTTCTTCGCGATGTCATATTAATTGTCTGATAACTTCGCCACAATATCATACTATGTTAACTAGCAAAGCAAATATGAAGCACACATTTGTAATGAATTTGTAGACTTATTGGGTGGCAACTTGCATGGTTCAAGATGCGATGGTTCAATGATATGGTACGTTTTTTTAAGTGATATCTTGCATATTTAATTTCTGTAGACGGATTTAACGGACGGCTTGCCCAAGAAATTGTTTTCTTACTATGATATGGTACGTTTTTTTAACTGATATCTTGCATATTTAATTTCTGTAGACGGATTTAACGGACGATCCCCTTCCAGATTGGGGACTGGACTTGAAGACTCGTTCAACTCAAGCTATCTGAGCTCGAATTGCTACTGGATCCAATAATTTAACATATTTAGCCTTCCTTTGAAACCAAATGGGATTTTTGCGGGCAATATTATATAGATCGATGAAATACTCTTTTTGCCCTCGGGATGAAGATTAATATAAAACTCGGCGAATATTAGCTTGGTATTTACCTTTGAGACCGCTAGATCAATGTTGACAATATTTTCTCCTCCTTCACCATGTTCACGTTAACATGTATCGGCCTATAAGTGGACTCCCAGGTCAACATCAACATGCTCAAGTAATGCCGCAATTCTCAGGAAATCTTCACGAGGCAGAGATAGTCTAGTACCATAACGAAATCGGTCAGGATATGCATAGCATTATTAATAATAGAAAATACACATGCCACTGAAACTAAATGGACATATTTCTTTTTCGGACAGCATATTCGGTCGACAAATTATTGTGGATGATATTTCCTTCCATATATATAACATTTATTAGAAGATCGAGAGTCACATTGAGTAGCCAGCCGTGTTTCACGAAGGCTTTCCTCGTAGAAGACCTTATTCACAACATTTTTGCAACAATATCCAAACAGGCATAAATCTCTCTCTCTCCTTTTTCTAGAGGGCATTCTATCTCAGCCACGCTTTGATCGTGCCTGTTCATATTAGCTCCATGAAGACATGGATTCCATACAGCCCTTTGCCTCGATATATGCTGAATTAGACAAAGTTACAAAAACACAGTGTCGAAGACCTTGCACGCCCCGATCGTACTTTACTATCAGTGTATTATAGTGATCGGCTTTGAGAAAATCTGAATGAAAACGCTTATTGATGTAGCCTTGTCGATTCATTTTCTATAAAACTGTTTTGTGACGTCGATCTATTCCTCTTTTTATTCATTGGTCATACATGTATATCCAGCAATACATATCGATATCTGTTCTCCCTGGTCTTTTTCGCGATTGAAATTGTAACATTTTTCGCAAGATATAATAAAATGCCACAAAGCGAGATATGCATCAGCCATATACAACGAACCCCGGGAGGTTATTGTTCAGGGGGCGGTAGTTGTCTCACAGGGTAGATAAAAGTAGCACCTCTTGAAGAGATAACCCGAAGCAAATAAATCGTCTATATAAAGTCTGTTGAATTAGAACAAAGGGGCTTGAAAGACAATCTTTTGCAAAATAATATCCCGGAGATCAGGTTTGGTGGCTTTCGAGGCTTAGAAAGCAAGACAATCTAAACAAAGTCTATTTGCTGAGAAATTCGACCTGAAAGGTATCCATTTTCCACCAATTATAGGCCTTATAGCCATCAAAGATTTTCCAGCTTCTAACGATAAGACGGCCAAGGCGTTCAACAAATCAAACAGTGTTGTCACAGCTTTGCAACATCTGCAATCAGACTGTTTGAATATCAGTGGTCTTACAGCGCCCGAGTAAACCAGGATACAAAATCATCCGTTAAATGTTTGCATGGTAATTGTTTGCATGATAAATGAAATGGTGCATACCATTTAGGCTCGTTGATATACCTTTCACGTAACTAATCCAGTTTCGGCATAGGACAAATTCATCCTTATTGACATGAACGACTGTGAATAGAAAAGACTTAATATTTTGAACGAATATACAATACCTTCCTATATCAAAACATACAAAGCCTCTGCGTTGAATCTTTTTAAAAATGCTTTCAATAACTAACAAAACAAAGGCGACCACAGAATTTATTCTGATAAAACGCAATATTTATCTGGTTTCATTTGTACAAAATGCCAGGCAATTATTTACATAATCATCATCTTGCAGTCCCATGTCTGAACAAGAAAGTTTCCTAATATATTTCCAGCACGAATGAGCTCAAACAGACAAAATACGAGATATACATGTACGTCAGATCGATGAAGGGTTTGCTATGTTTCAGATTTTGATGTGGATAAGATGGATGAAATAGATATTATCACAGCCGTCAGTGATATATAATTACATAGATAGCTCAAAGTCGTAATTAACCTCTGGTGATTTCAGCTGAAGCAAGGTGGCACTGGAGACCGTGCCTGGCGACTCGTTTTACTAAGTAGCTTTCAAAACAGTAAGCATGGTCATAAATGGCCACGTTTGATATCATCACAGTACAGTACGTTACAATTTGAGGATCTGAAAGAGGTGCTCGTGTTAGTCCGCGGACAATAGAAAATATAACTCGCACCTTCATCAAAGTGTGGCAATGTATAATAATAGATCGATCAGTATTGTCAAAATTTCATCATCTTTTCCTTTGCACATATGTAGCCATATTTTCATGATATGTGACGCACCGATGTTAACCTACATGACAATCTTTAGTTTTTCGATATCTTGTTCATCAAATACATAATGAAACATACAATAGGTTATGACAAAGATGCTGCCTCATGAAAACAGACAAAGCCTCTGCGTTGAATATCATTACAAATCCTTTCAATAGATAAATATTGGCTATCACAGGATTTTCTCGTCATGCGTTATAGTTTTTCTGGTCTCATTTATACAAAACGCCAGGAAATTGATAAAGCTAATAGCGAATGCAATCGTCGTCTTAATCCCATGTCTGGACAAGAATGTTTTCAAGTATATTTCCAGCATAAAGGAGCTCAAACAGACAAAAATGAGATATACACGCACATCAGAAATATGATGGATTTACTATCTATCGGATTTTGAGATGGATAATCTGGATAAAGTAGATATGGACGGCTTGCAGAGGGGATGAAATTGCAATGATATGTTATTACATATATAGATCAGAGCCGTAATTAACCTCAGCTGATTTCGACTGAAGCATGGTGGCACTGGAGACCGTGGCTGGTGATTCGTTTTTACTAACTAGCTCGTTCTAAAAGCGAAAGAATGGTCATAAATGTTCACGTTTCATGTTATCCCAGTACAGTACTTCACAATTTGAGTATCCTCGTGTTAGTCGATGTACAATAGAAAATATAACTTGCGCCTTCATCAAAGTGTGGCAATGCATGAAAGGTCGTCCCAATTGGATGAATTTCACCATGATTTCCTCTTCACATATGTAGACAAGATTTCCAGGATATGTGACGCACCGATGTTTAGGTTGCATGACAATGCATAGTGTCCAGATCCTGCCCACCAAAAACATAATGAAGCATACAGCATGTCATGACAAGGATTCTGTGTCATAGTGCTATCCTTCGAAATAGGATACGGCCTAAATCTCTTGTATAAATTTAGTTAGGCAATGGTAATTCGAAACTTAATAAATTTGATATTTCTATACATTCAACTTCTCGAAGTAATGTACATATAAGTTCGGTCATTTTCAACTATTAATTACCTTTCACGTTGGGGATCGATCATAATACGGACGACTAATCTCCATTACAAAACAATTACGACAGTTCGATGATAATTATATCTACAAACTAACATTGAAGTATGTTTTAACAGAACAACATAATTCCATTAGTGTCTGGCTTGCCCAAGAAATTGTTTTCTTACTGATTCGTAATATGAAACATAAGTATTTAGTCACGTCTATTGGCAGAGTGGAATACTGGGGAGCAGACGGGGAAGTTTTCCCATTTTGTGACATATACCCATCTCTGTAGATAACTAAAGGCAATTAAGAGTATAAGACGTGCTTTGGAAAATGATACACTAATCACGCCAGAATTCCAAGTACAAATAGTTGGCTAGCTCCCAGAACGGGTTGTTTACTCTTATACGTTTCTCTGGCATAGTGTGCCTTAATAACCCTTACAAACCAATAAGCTGGGGAATTTGTGGGATTTATGTCGGGCAAGCTGTGTAGGGATCATGTGGGGAATGTGTAGGACAGCCAATGTGGGGAATGTGTAGGGATTTGGTAAAATCCCCACAATTGGACTTAGTCGTGGAAAAGGAGTTTCTTAATGCTGCTTAGCTGAATTAAATCCCCGCACTATTCCAACCTCAGCCCCACGTGTTCCCTACATGTGGGGATGATGCGGGGAACTATATTTAAAGCTGGTATGGGATAGACCCACAATATTCCTGCAGTAAGTCCAGCATGGTACAGAAAACCCCACAATATCCCCACGTGGGGAATCTGCGGGGCAGAAAAACCCACAATATCCCCACGTGGGGAATCTGCGGGGCAGTACTTCCAGCATGGGACAGAAAACCCCACAACATCCCCACGTGGGGAATCTGCGGGGCAGTAATTCCAGCATGAGACGGAAACCCCCACAATATCCCCAAGTGGGGAATCTGCGGGGCAGAAAACCCAACAATATCCCCACATGGGGAATCTGCGGGGCAGTAATTCCAGCATGGGAGAGAAAACCCCACAATATCCACAGGTGGGGAATCTGCGGGGCAGTAATTCCAATATGGGGCAGAAAACCCCACAAAGAGGTATGGCAACATCCCCACAGTAACCCTACAATATCCCCACGTGTGGGGATGGCGTGGGGTTGTCGCCCCTGAATGTACCAACAATGGGTTATTTTCGGGGTAGTTATTTGCGGGTGGGGAATGAATTGGTCAGAGCACTCTGCAGTATCCCCACAAGTGGGGAAATTACGGGGCAGGGTGCACAAAACACCATCTGTACGGAATTCCTGGGGTGTGGGGGAGGGGGCATCTTCTATCTGAAATGGCATGTTATTTGTACAGACTGTCTAGTCTGTCCGGATTCCTCCTGCAATATCATCCATCCCAATAATAACCAGAAGCAAAATCCACGCGTATTTCACCTTTTATTCTTTAACAGCATAAAATATACATTGTACCATGTCTTAAAACACCCGAGCACAAAATGGGGAGCACATTGAAAGTCTGTGTCAAGTAGAATGGTTTTTCATCCCTCAAAGGTTTAAAAAAATCTGTCTTGGTCTTTTCCCACCTGTTGTGGGATGGCCTTTAGCATTCTTTGGGGGACTGTAGTTGTCATCGTCAGAGGATGACGAATCGATGACAGATGAGGGTGAAGCTGAAGAAGAGTCCACCAGCTCTTCTGACATGTGGAGATCATGCTTCTTCATTGGTGTTTTCTGGCGGATTCTACCTGACCTTGCTGCATCATGGCATTTCTGAGTGATGTCTCTCCTTACTTTGGACCACGGTGTGCCCTTGAACTGGTTGTAAACATAACCTGGAAGTCAAACAATGAAAAACGATTAATATATTCTGAATGCCCGAGCTATCGTAATAAATTAATACAGGAAGCAAATAAGGTTGAGCATACAGATATTCCAGTTCCATGATTATGGCAGTCAAACATTGACCCATACAAAACTGGCTAAAACAAAACACAATAAATTCAGATCAGTCTCATCACTGATCAGACCATTTATGTTCATATAACTAACAGCATAGGGTTCGAGATATACAGATCTACCAAAGAACAAGTAATATTTTTTCAAATTTATATACGAAACTGTGCATCTGAAAACCTCTCGATTCTTCGATAACTCCAAGTTATCAGGCCACAGAAACCTGATTCATAGTGAGCAGTTTGATGGTATTCGAGATATGAATCATTAATGATCTTGCATGAGGCTTTCTATGGCCCTGGCCCTATGCATGTGTGATGCAAGGCTTGCCTAGGAATTATTCTCACGGCATGCTGTTAACGAGAACTTTCATATTGAACAGTTGAATAGTAGGTATCATTAATGATTTACATGATTAAAGATGGTCACCAAGGTTTCTGCTCGATTTGAACGTCTTGATTCATCAATGATGTATCCCAACATTTGTATCGAACAGTCGAATGGCATGGTATCAGCGATATGTATCACTCATGATTTTGCATCAATTAAAGTGCCCTGGTATATCAATGATGTTTTCCAACTTTCTATGGAACAGTTGAATGATATCTGAGCATCTTCATGTAAGTTAAGACTCCTGAAGTTGACCAACTAATAAGGAAGATACAGTCCAGAGCATATATTGAAGGGCCATAACTCTGGAAGAATCGTCATGACAGGCAAAAGAATGTGACAACGCACATCAGTAAGGTACAAAGCATCTTCATGTATGTTTCGATCAAATAGCAGCTGAGATATCATCCGAGGTACAGTTAGGCAATACAAAGGTGATTTCTGTATTCCCCTTCATTGGGGGGGAGGGGGTGACAGCCGCCAACCTTGGCGATGTGGAACTGATGTGTTCCATGTTCTCCTAACAGATGTGAATAATTTACTTCAACTTACACTATGTCGCTCAGCCAGTTCCTGTGATACAAAGCCTGGGAGAGGTGCGTCTACATTGGTCTGGGTTGGGAGAAGTTTGTTGCCATACTGTTTCTCCAGAAAATACAACCTTGTGATTTTTCCATCAACACTATTCGTGAAGACTGCAGTACCAACAGGGACCTGTTTTACCATACATAGCCACCTTAAAAGACAATAAAAAAGTATTATAAAACATTTCATCAGAAGGCAATATGGATCTGTTACTGGGAACATATTTGAAACAACTTTGAAACTCTTAACCTCTAATGTACAGTAAGTAACAAAAAAAAATCGGGGGACATCACTTTAGACGTTTTGGGTTTTTTCCAAAATAAGCTACAAATAACTGGTTTGGCACCCCTTTCCCCACAACTGGTGGGACATCCCAGTAAATAACAAAAACAAATCGGGGGACATCACTTTAGACGTTTTGTTTTTTTTCCAAAATAAGCTACAAATAACTGGTTTGGCACCCCTTTCCCCACAACTGGTGGGACATCCCAGCTCTTAGAAATGAACAGGATATCACAGTTTTTTCCCAGACATGCATTGATTAGAAGATTTCCTCACCTCCAGGTGTAACTTCCTTTCCTGGTAGGAGAGGATAACTGGTATTCACATGAGGTCCACAAGCCAATCTAATCCATTATCCTGTTACCAATTCACACAATGAGTGCGGTCCAGTATTTGCCTGTTCCTATAGATCATTGAAATACAAACACAATTCTTTATATTAGATAAAACTCAATCAGGGCAGTATACATTCTGTAGCAAATTATTGTTACTGCATGAACTGGTTAGGGATACTACCAAAATGGGAAACCCCACAGAGTTAATCCGGTTTAATCGATGATGATAACATGAACATTTGACGGAATATTCGACCTAAATATATGTAAAAAAAAATTTGAGCTAATTTTTTGCAATGTGCCTACCTACCCTAAAAAAATATGTCATAAAATTTTGGAGTAAATAAAAGAAAAATCCTTGGACCCCTTCTTTTTATAATATACATAAATGATATAACCAACGTCACGAATTTGCTTAAAATAATTCTATTTGCGGAAGATACATCTGTTGTTTCCTCCTCTAATAACGTTGATCATGCTGTTGAAATTATGTCACAGGAGTTAGATAAGATTCACACCTGGTTGTGTGCTAACCGCACGTAAAGAAAAGTAAGCTTATGCTGGTAAAACCAAATAAGAGAAAAGCGCCATGACATAAACCACGTTTGTTTATATTCGGGGAAGAGATTGAAACAGTAAACAGTTATAAATTTCTTGGAATTTTTATCAACGATAGGCTAACTGGACACATCATATTGACTACATCTGTAAAAAGCTCGTGAGAAACATTGGTTATTAACTATACTAAAAATTCGGTGAACAAGAACACGCTTTATATTCTTTACTATTCAATGATCTACCCATATTTATCTTACTGTAATATCTTGTGGGGGAACACGTATGTCACACCTGAATCCGTTGATACTTCATGTACTTCTACAAAAGCGTGCCATTCGTGTTATCACTCTATCAAATAAACGAGATCATACCCAACCACTGTTTACCACTTCAAAAATCCTACCACTTCTTAGTTTGAATCTGTATACAAGTCTAAGCTTTGTCCAAAAGTTTTTATATCATGCTGAACTAATACCAGCTCAATTTCGAAATTACTTTACTAAGTTAAATGAAATCCACCATTATTCTACACGAAACCAGGTCCTAAATTTATACAGACCGTTTTATTCTTCCAATTTGTCTTATTATACCCTTAGAACAGCTGGAAACCGGGAATGGAATTAAGCTAACCTCAATGCTTAAAGTCATTAAATCCTCATCACTATTCAAATCTAAGTTGAAGTCCTTTCTACTCGATGCCTAATTAGCTTGTATATTTTTATCTCGTTGCCTTGTACCACATGCTGAGATAATTTATCAGTGTATCGTGATTCACCTTCTGCATTTTCTCAACCGCTAAATGCTATACAATCTTTGGGATGGAACAAGCCCAACTGGGTTTTATTCCCGCCAATGTAATCTTCACTCCATTTATATCTGTGTTCTCTATGCTAGTTGGTGAATAAAATTTCATTCATTCATTCATTCAAAATGCCTATCTATCTTCCCTATTTCCAAAATGCATGTAACAGTAAACACACATATTATTTGAATTAAATTAACCAAATTCAACAGGGCATCTCATTTCCTTGACGCCATGGGCCTGGTATATACAATGTGAATGAATGACGCCATGAATCCTCACCCCACTTAGGCTGAATTAATCGTAACCCAAAGTGTTTCCTCCCGTTCACCCAAAGACCACGACATCGATGATCATGTTCAGCGCATTCGTCCAGGACCTCCTGTCTAGAAAACTGTAAAATTCATATTTCTATTCTGTCAGCGAAGTTTGTGGGATGGTGGAGTATGTTGTCAATAACAAAAATAAACACAAGACATGCAGATTACTTACCATTTTATAGTATTTTTTCAAAGTCAAACTGTTCTCCAAAACGACAGCGTGTTTGGTGCCATCTTTGTTTGCCTCATTTTGGAACTACCAGGCGAAATTAATCGATAGTTCATAAAATGTGAGTAATACGCGAGAGGGCAAGATTGAGAGAATAAAATTCAATTCAATTACCAAATGAGCTCTTCACAGGAGTACCTCCCCTTATGCTGCTTTCCGAATATGATATTTAAAAAAAAATGATCAATTAGTTGAGCCTCGTGGCCTCGACTTCGACCAGAACATGGCGGTAACAACAACAGCAACAGGTATGAACGTGAACAAAATATGTTTTTCTATCGAAAACTTATAAACGGGAAAGCTGTATCAACCGGATTTATCATTTTTTGCGAGACAATTACATATTCCACTTTCCTGCATAATTCATAAGCAAATGTACGTCATAAATTTTATGGTATCGGAGAAAGCATGTCCCCTATTTTAGCGCCAAAAGTGGTCAGTTCATAATTTGAGATATTTATCATACACGACTCCACAGTCTCGTCATATTAGGTAAACTGGGTCATATCTAGAGCGAGGCTCTGGGTCAGTGGAACGTAAACACTGGCAAGAAAGCACGTGGCCCAGGCTAATCAAACATGCCGAAAGGTGCAAATAATGGCTCAAGTAAAGGAAAAGGCAAGGATAAACGCAAACTTCTCGAAGACCCCGAAGACGGCCATAACCTGGATGACATGTCCCATGAAAAATTCTGTTTATGGTCGCCGCTGGCACTAAAAAATTCAATCTTAATAAATTAATATCCTATCAATGCTCCCCAATCGTACATATCGCTATAACGATCTTACGTATTTCAATTGAATTTGGTGTTCTGAGCGCCCATACCATGGATATTTAATAGCATTATGAGATCATGGTCGCATCTGGACTCATCCATTTGCAGTCGGGGAGGGGAGATAGGTTCACTGTGTCCATTTACCCCAATGCTTACACCAAAGATCAGTCCATATTATGGCGCCACAATGTCGGGACCGCAGCAACATGAAAAGACACCCCATCAGCGAGCCGGCTAATTCGGCTGAGCCAACCAAAAATTCTTTGTCATAAATGTTCCCTTCAAAACACTATGAAGCGTTCTCGGGATTGGTTAACACGCGAGTTACTGCAAGCCTGTTAGATCCTACAAGCGACAGTATCCAAATGGGGAGCAGATAGGATTTAATTTTAATTAGATTGTCAAAAATTACCTCGAAATTCGAGGAAAGTCTTCAGACGGCTCGTTTGAGGAGTTGGTGGCAAGGCAATATCTACTAATCATATATTTATTTTAAATATATATATATATTCTGGTGATTAAACGTCGTATCAATTGTTTGTTGTGGTTAGAACTATATCATATACATATGTGTATACAACCACAACACCACGATAAACCGTGATGAAAAAGTCATATTTTCGCTCTAAGTAGCTTAAGTGTAATGATTTCTAGACAAACAGATTACTTCTGGTAACATCAAAGAAGAAATACCTATTATTGCATAATGTATGTTTCTTAAAATAATAATGTTTCATACATATAAATGAATTAGCACCATAACATTGTTTAGATGGAAATTCCAGCACTTAGAAGAAAATTAGAAAAAAATTAAGAGCAGTTTATGCTGTTGGTTCATACAGGCTTCCGATGGCCCGCAGAAGCTGGGATGCCATCTTACTTCCATCATGATACTCTCCCCATAATCCAAAAATCTTCCCTTGTATCTGACGGAAGAGTTTCTTTTGTCGGCTTCTAAGTTTCCCCGCCGATACCAGTCTCATCTGCTGGTTTACAAACTCTACCTCACGAAAGAGCAGAGGTACGAGAATATAAAACTGGACATTCCCACGACTGTTTTCGTGGGACAGAAATATACAATATATTAATTAATTATACAGGTAATGTATGCATATCCATTAAATATGTTGAATAAACCAACATTGAGACTGTGGGTGAATTGACCTGGTTGTGGGTGAGTTGACTTTTTTTGTGGATGAATCGACCTGAAGTTGTGGGTGAATTGGTTGTGGGTGAATCGGTTTGTGGGTGAATTGACTGAGCACCTGTAAAATACCTCGATTCTCCCATCTCAGCAATGCTGTAGCGCGCCACGTGGCTTTGTTTACGTTCCACTCGAAAATAGGTCACTCAGCCGCGGAACCGTGGAGTCGTGTATTGTAAAAAAAAATGATCACTTTGGGTTACGAGTAATTCAGCCTGATTGGGGTGGGGATTCATAACGTCATTCACCCTGACCCAAATTTGGCGGCATTTGGCCGGAATCAGGCCAATTTCAACATTTCCCCCACCTGCTAAATCGCTGTAGGGTCAGTATGACCCCAGTTTCCAACACGAACTTCGTTTTATCCATTTTGGCTAATTGAGTGATAAATCCGTGCAAAGTTGATTTATTTATCGACAAATTACTTACCTATAGTAGAATTATGTCTCCCAAGCACCAGCTATACTCTTAATCTGCCGATTTAGTAGAGTTTTCCTCAAAACAAGATGAGTCAAGCGAGGCAAATAACAGACTGTTACTTATTCAGTACTAAAACGGGTGATATTTCTCTTTCTGGATTTACCGCATACCCATTTCTCCCTCTGAAGAGCGGTATGCAGGGGAGAAGAGCAGGAACTATCAACCACAAACCAGATGACGTCATAGATCTTCTAGGTAAAACAAGCGCATGTGCGAAGAATTAATAGACTTTAAACACATTCTCTTGTGGAGTGATTCGGTGGCCGCGTGGGTTAGAGAGGTCGGCTGTCGGCACGAGTGTCGTGTGTTCGCCCCCAACTCAGGACAGTCTGTAGTAGCAGTTGGTTAGCTGGAAATGGAGTGCTTTCATACCTCAATCTTAATAAATTAAAATCCTGTATGCTTCTCTACCGTATGGTCGCTACAGTATGACAGAGGCTGGGGTTTCGACCGTGTTGTCTTTTTATCAGAGACCTAATTCAGCAATTTTCAAAGTTTAAGATGTCCTGATGTATTTTGTAAAAATGACAATGCATGTGCACTTATGAATGTGTTCCCCAACAATAATTACATATTACTGGATGGCCAGAAAGTATAATGTAACTGAAGCAGCATTTTGACAGGGTACTCTTAAAATGAATGCGGGATTCCTCCTGAATACTCAGGCCATACAACCATTTCAGGCGTTGCAGCCGAAAATTCTGGAGATACTTTCTGAATTAAGTCAAAAAGTGTTCAAAATTCTGTAAATTAGATGGTCTTACATAATATATATATATATAAATAATATACTGAGAAAATCCAGTCAGAATTTACTGGCATGCTCGATGTGTCTGCCAGCGATCGCCCCTCAGCCTATTAGCTTTCGCCCAATCAGAGACAGCGGTATATATGTGCAGTCAACCGTGTCTCCACCAAAAGAACATAATTTCGCTAACATTCAAATTGTTCTGACGTCATTTCTCTTCATTCGTTAACATATATAATTACATAGACTTTCCAAGCCAATCTTTATCTTTCTGGTGAGGGGTAAATAAATTTTCCATTAGTAATGCAAGTGAATGAAAAAAATAATCTTTTTATACCTATTACGTCTGTCGAGCCATTCATTTTAATATGGGTAAAATTACAAATGATGTCAATTTACAGTATAATGAAACTGATATATTACAGAAATTTTGTGGAGGTAAATATATTTTAGGAACCCAATATTTATTCGGATATAGCTGTTTATAAAGGTGATGATCTTGTCTGACCACTCATCTGTCATCACCCTAAAAAGGTGATGATATTTCATCACCTTTTTTAGGGTGATGACCAAGGATGGCCACTCTGATGACTGGATCTCATCATCCTTTTATGGTGATGGCCTGGTTTCATCACCCGATTTTGTCGTCACCTTTTCTCATCACCCTAAAAGGGTGATGACCAAATCCCATCACCCTAAAAAGGTGATGGCCCATCATCTTTTTTCTGACTGTGTGGGGTGGCGGATCCGTCTTTTCGACGCTACTGAACTGAAACTGGCCCAAAATCTTTACTGTTTTAAGAAAACAGAGTTCACAGTCTGCCTGCATGATCCCCACATTTATCTCACACTATATGTGCAAATAAAATATCGCCCCACTTCAACCCCACTATCGTCTTAGGCTATGCATGAAAGAATGCTTGCCCAACAAAATCCCCACGTTTATCTTAAGCTATGAAAACGGCGAGCATTTTGCCCTACATTATCCCCACGCCGGACTTAAACTTTCAGCACAGCCCGGCACATTCCCTACTTTGGACTTTGTCTACGAGCAATGGAAAAAGTCCACCCCACCTAATCCCTACAAACAACTCAGTCGATTAACACCGAAATACATTTTCCCTACATTGCTTAAACGTTCAGCACAGACCGGCACATTCCCTACATTGGACTTTGTCTACGAGCGCTGGAAAAAGTCCACCCCACCTAATCCCTACAAACAACTCAGTCGATTAACACCGAAGTACATTTTCCCTACACCAACCCCACGTTACACTTTGAATATGTAGCAGATAAAGTTATACCCTACATCATCCCCACGCAGACTTTGAATTCTCAGAACTGTTGCCGATTCACCCGTCATAATCCCCACATCCGTCCTACATAATCCCCATATTTATGCTAAATTTGCATAACGGTGGACAGCTGCCCCACACAAACCCTACGTTATCCCCACGAGGAAAGTTCCAAACCACGCTTCGCCCCACACGAACCCCACGCGCCCACCAATACCCCACACTTTCCCTACGCAATCCCCACGTTTATGTTTGTAAGGGAAATGTCGAGAAGAATGAATTCCGCTTGTGGTGAACCTGTCCCGCGCCAGCGTATACAATGAGGTGGCTTACTCAGAACCGACCCAGCTGTGAAATTTACAGAGAAGATACAAACTATTAAACGTTAATTGTTTTATGAATTGGGGGCTCAAAACATCTTCGTGGTATAACCCGTTTTGTCCGTTTCACCAGTTTAACCCAGTTAACCAATCAACTCAATTAACGAAGTTTTATCATATTATTCTGTTATGATGCTGGTCTATCCGCTCGAAAACTTAGTCTGGATCAGATCCACAGCCATTGACTCTGAGAAACTTCCCATTACTTCGACTCTCAAATGTCCTCACTTGCACGAAGAAAGTTATTTAAAGTTCCATTTCCCTCTATTCAATACCCAGTGTCTTAATGATTATACTTAATCAATAAAGTGCAAACGGGACAAATATAGTATAACTCTATTAAACTATATGGACTTCGGTTCGTCGCGACAGTTGACCATGCTCTGTGTTCCGTCAAGATTATGAATGAAACAGTATCATACTGACAGGACTATCAATAATTCAACTATAATGTATTCTATGATTATTCTTTGTTGTTTTCTTTTCTTTTTTGTTTTTTAATTAGGTTGTAATGTTATTAGAAAGAAAATGGAATAGGTCTTTGGATTTTGGACGGGGAGATTCTTTAATGGACGACGGGTGAATTATGAATGACGGACCAGACGCTTGTAACTATAACGTCTGCAATGTTGTAAGCACAAAGTGCGAGACATTTTCGACTATTTTAAAGGAAGTTCCCATCATATCAAAGCTGGAGATTGTGTCGAAGACACTCGTCCTTACAGGGTATTTAGCCTGCACGACTCCCCTAATAACTTATATATCAGACTGATTAGTCTTGTGCGGAAACAAATTTTAAGTATTTATTGTTGTAATGATGTTTTTCGCAACATGGAAAACTGTATATCGAGGCTATTTCGACGATCCGAAAAGTTCCTGTCTACTTTTCTTTCGTTCATTCTCACTTTCATGTAGACAACATTTAACATTTATCTTAAAACACCTACAATTCTTCAAAACGTTATCGGATCAATTGTCTTACTTATATTACAGCACAATTGAGAAAGAAGCAAGTAAACTGTCCGTAATATTTGCATATTAAGATCAATCAAAAAACAATAATTGAAAAGACATGATATTATTTGGGGAAGACTGCTTCTGAACAGTGCAGATAGTCCATATTTCCTCTTATTTTTAATGTGTTCTGTCAAGGAGATCTGTTAACGCAAGTTCGGTCAGAGAATCGAAAAGCATCAAAATCGATACGAATACCCGTAAGAGAACGAGCTGATATAGTTTTGAATTATAAATTGAGAGATGACTTACGTTAAAAAACAGTAGACCCTATTCTTGTATCGACGCTGCATGACTCAATATTGGAGTAAAATCATGTATGCAAGTACTGATTCAACATGTTCAAAATGCAATACAAACCGTGAAACAATAAACATGATTAACCCACTAGAGCACTAAAACGTGAATAAAACCAATTCGTTACTCTACTTTATAGGACCAAGTGAAATATATGATTAAAATTCTTCGAAAACATATCACAGTACATGTACATCTGTTTCATGCTGGACGTAATCGTGTATTATCCGTGTAAACGACTCCGGTATACTGACAAGAAGTCATATGACCCCACAGACAAATATACTGACTGCATATTTCTAAAACATCACAAGGATCAAAAGTGATCCCTGCAATGACTTACATCCAATGACACATGGTTATTCTAATTCCAAGTTTTATCCTAAATGTATGATATTTTGGCGAATATTGAAAATTTCCGTAAATTCCACGGTTAAAGCCCAGAAAATGATAATGATTCTTAAGTGGTGTTATTTAGCACCGACAAAGCTATCCAAGGGCTTTTCGTCATGATCCCGTATGTATCTTGCAAACCCTTCCCATGAAACGTAGTTTTAGCACTGAAATAAACCTTTCGCACCACGTAATGGTGTACTTGGGACTTTGTTGACCCACCCAGTGAATATTCCTTATCTCTGAAGTACCAAAGCTATCAAGTTCTACAAGAAAATGTAGTTAAGGTGTATTTCGATCGACTAACATTTTTCATTTTCTTTCTTATCTAAATGACAGAAAATAATGACAGAATCCGATTATAAATACAATTTTACAACTAGCACACCATATTTTATGTACCGGTATTCAAAGTTATTGCCGTATCCTATCGAATGTAATCTTGAATGTGTTCAAGAAACTAACCTATTAACGGAAGTAATTTAGCCCAACAATCCAGTTTTGAAAGATCCACTGTGAGCAAGCTGAAACAAGGGTCATCACTTCCAGTGTGGTGAGAATACTGAATAATATACTCTGACAGTATGTCACATGGCCATGCAGGCTGCTCTTGACATTGGATTGTACTCGGATTTTATATTTCGGATGTTGTTGTTTTTGTCTCCCAACAACGATGTTCATCTGGAAACATTGGATGGCAGTTATACACGAAGGTCGAAAGAATAGGTCTTCATCTAATAACCTTTTCAAAGGAAGTTCATGAGGTCCGTCATCGGGCTTGAAGACATGTTCACTTTGTTAGACACCTTCAAACTCGCGACTCCAGCTGTGCCTCGATTAGTAATCAAAATATCTTGCCACATCGTAATTCAGTTCATATTCTGTTACAGAATGCAAACAAAGTTTACTCGGCTTCTTTTATTGGGTAGAACTATTTTATTAATCTTTGAGACTTTATCACACTGTTTTTAGCCCACCATCACCAGATGGTGGGCTGTTCAAATCGCTTTTCGTCCGTGGTCCGTCGTCCGTCAGTCCGACAGTCCGTCCGTAAACAATTCTTGTTATCGCGATTTCTCATGAACTACTGCATGGATCTTTCTCAAATTTGGTATACAGATTCCCCTTGGGGTCTAGTTGTGCAAGATACCTTTTCTAGTCCGATTCGAAAATCCAATATGGCCACCAGGCAGCCATATTTCCCCATGAAACCTTGTTATCGCGATTTCTCAGGAACTACCACATGGATCTTTCTCAAATTTGGTACACAGGTTCCCCTTGGGGTCTAGTTGTGCGAGATACCTTTTCTGGTCCGATTCGAAAATCCAATATCGCCACCAGGCCTTTTCTGGTCCGATTCGAAAATCCAATATGGCCCCCAGACAGCCATCTTTGATTTCCCCATGAAATCTTGTCATCGCCATTTCTCAGGAACTACTGCATGGATCTTTCTCAAATTTGGTACACAGGTTGCCCTTGGGGTCTAGTTGTGCAAGCTACCTTTTCTAGTCCGATTCGAAAATCCAATATGGCCAACAGGCAGCCATCTTGGATTTCCCCATGAAACCTTGTTATCGCGATTTCTCAGGAACTACTGCATGGATCTTTCTCAAATTTGGTACACAGGTTCCCCTTGGGGTCTAGTTGTGCAAGATAGCTTTTTTGGTCCGATTTGAAAATCCAATAAGGCCACCAGGCAGCCATATTTCCCCATGAAACCTTGTTATCGCGATTTCTCAGGAACTACCACATGGATCTTTCTCAAATTTGGTACACAGGTTCCCCTTGGGGTCTACTTGTGCGAGATACCTTTTCTGGTCCGATTCGAAAATCCAATATGGCCACCAAGCAGCCATCTTGGATTTCCCCATGAAACCTTGTTATCGCGATTTCTCAGGAACTATTGCATGGATCTTTCTCAAATTTGGTACACAGGTTGCCCTTGGGGTCTAGTTGTGCAAGATACCTTTTCTAGTCCGATTCGAAAAAATCCAATATGGCCACCAGGCAGCCATCTTGGATTTCCGACCCCATGAAACCTTGTTATCGCGATTTCTCAGGAACTACTTTATGGATCTTTCTCAAATTTGGTACACATGTTCCCGTTGGGGTCCAGTTGTGCAGGATACCTTTTATGGTCCGATTCGAAAATCCAATATGGCCACCAGGCAGCCAGCTTGGATTTCCCCATGAAACTTTGTTATCGCGATTTCTCAGGAACTACCGCATGGATCTTTCTCAAATTTGGTACACAGGTTCCCCTTGGGGTCTAGTTGTGCAAGATACCTTTTCTAGTCCGATTCGAAAATCCAGTGTACAATTTTCATGAAAATCCAATATGGCCCCCAGACAGCCACCTTTGATTTCCCCATGAAACCTTGTTATCGCCATTTCTCAGGAACTACTGCATGGATCTTTCTCAAATTTGATACACAGGTTCCCCTTGGGGTCTAGCTGTGCAAGATACCTTTTCTGGTCCGATTAGAAAATCCAATATGGCCACCAGGCAGCCATCTTAGATTTCCCCATGAAACCTTGTTATCGCGATTTCTCAGGAACTACCGCATGGATCTTTCTCAAATTTGGTACACAGGTTCCCCTTGGGGTCTAGTTGTGCAGGATATCTTTTTGATCCGATTCGAAAATCCAATATGGCCCCCAGACAGCCATCTTGGATTTCCCCATGAAACCTTGTTATCGCGATTTCTCAGGAACTACTGCATGGATCTTTCTCAAATTTGGTACACAGGTTCCCCTTGGGGTCTAGTTGTGCAAGATACCTTTCCTGATCCGATTCGAAAATCCAATATGGCCACCAGGCAGCCATCTTGGATTTCCCTATGAAACTTTGTTATCGTCATTTCCCAGGAAGTACTGCATGGATCTTTCTCAAATTTGGCACACAGGTTCCCCTTAGGGTCTAGTTGTACAAGATACCTTTTTTGGTCCGAATCGGAAATCCAATATGGCCACCAGGCAGCCATATTGGATTTCCCCATGAAAATTTATCATCATTTCTCATGAAGTACTGCATGGATCTTTCTCAAATTTGGTACACAGGTTCCCCTTGGTGTCTAGTTGTGCAAAACATCTTTTCTGGTCCGATTTGAAAATCCAGTATGGCCACCAGGCAGCCATCTTGGATTTCCCCATGAAAATTTATCATCATTTCTCATGAAGTACTGCATGGATCTTTCTCAAATTTGGTACACAGGTTCCCCTTGAAACACCTTTTCTGGTCCGATTGAAAATCATATGGCCACCAGGCAGCCATCTTGGATTTCCCCATGAAACTTTATTGTCATTTCTCAGGAACTACTGCATGGATCTTTCTCAAATTTGGTACACAGGTAAAACTTAGGGTCTCGATATGCAAGATGCCTTTTTCGGTCCGACTCGAAAATGCAATATGGTCAGCAGGTTGCCATCTTAGATTTTCCCATGAAACTTTATCGTGATTTCTCAGGAAGTACTGCATGGATCTTTTCAAATTTGGTACACAGGTTCCCCTTATGGTCTAGTTGTGCAAGATACCTTATTCGGTCCGAATCGGAAACCCGATATGGCCACAAGGCGGCCATCTTGAATTTCCTCTTGAAACATTGTTATCGTGAATTCTCAGGAAATATTTCATGGATCTTTCTGAAATTTGGTACACAGGTCCCACATGGGGACTAGTGGTGCAAGATATCCTTTTTGGTCCGATTCGAAAATCCAAGTTACGCTTCAAATTAATACGGTATTCTTGAGTTGTGACGTTGCATCATAGAGTCGGCGGATCAAACGGTGGGGCATATTCCATATATTGACTATAGAGAATATCCATACCTTCACCTTCCATATCAAGGAGTTCAAATAATTCGGAATTAAAATGTATTTCTTCAAATTTTAAATCAGTTTTCTTTAGTCCATGCGGTAGCAAGTGAACTACTCCACCCTTTCTTCTGTCGGCGGGTCGGCTACATGAAGGGACCTCACCCTTGTGACTCAACGTCACAACTCCACAACTGTAGACTACTGCATGTTTCGATCCAAGGGAGAAAATCAGGATTCAGACACTTTCGAAGTTTCAACATTACTGCGCGGACCGGATCCCTTCAGTATTGAGTATTGTACCATCTTACTATTTTCGAGCATGGTATCTTAAAAGAGATATCTCAAACTAGCCCAGTAAACAGAACAGAATTTGCATTCGTTCCTAATTATAAAATCTTAGGTATTTTTCATAGATCATGCCAAAGTGTCAAAGAGATTGGTCCTCGCTTCCAGTATCCAATGATGACACGTGCAAAAAAATAAATACAAAAAATACTACAAAACAAAGGCGAAGGATCCTTCGTACATGTACATTCACTTTCAGACTAACTTTGCTCATTTCTCTTGTATTATAACAACCGACATAAGTACAGTTTCTAGAAATCTTGAAACTCCTGAAACTTAGATTACATCTTGGTGTTTTTCAGTGTCCCTTTTCCGATCTTTTCCGCTCAGATTCGAAATTCTGTAAACAAAATTACAAATCAATCATTTGTTCTTAGTAACAATGGACAAAAAGATCCTCTAGCCATTAGCTTACAATTATCGGACAATGGTGGGCGCCAAAATCCTTGAGGATCTCTCGTAATATTTTAGTGAAATAAAGTAATTGCATTATTCAAGGCAAAACGTTTCTATGGCAAATTCAATAAAAAGCCACTCCTAGAATGTACATATAACCAATATGAGAGTAGTCGGCTTCTTGATTAATACTTAGCTCATGTTTGTTTGTTTGTTTTTGTCCGATCCGGCTTAACGAGGAAAATGTGTATCTGTGAGATCGAGAAGATAGAATACCGGATGTTTCATGTTTATTACACTTTAACAATAAATCCATTTTCCTGTGGCCTTTCTCGTGAGGATGAGGAAATACGGCTCTCCCTAAAAAAAATAGCGTGTAATTGGACTCCTTCGAAATAGAACCCGATACGCCCTGTGTAGATTGATGAGCTAAACTTTTTTGCTCCTACGGTGACTGAAGTGGGCTATATAATTTGTTTGATATTGCCTCATACGCCGTTAGATAAAGCTATTGGTATATCGTGATTTACACAAGCAGTTCATTAGGAATACTGGTATCCAGTTCGACGCCACGATTTATTACAGCTTCCGGGATGACGAAACCTTGGAGTGGTACACACGGCGAAGACAATCTATCATACAGACAAACAAATACTAATCTGATGAAACTGTAACTCATGTCGTCCATGGCCGTTATTTCTTAAGCTTTACCAAATTCATTACCGGAGCGAACCTCCGGGGGACAAATTTGCTACCATTTGGTAGATTTTTTGTGTCGAATGCTATGTTTTGTCGCATATGCCTCCCGAGTGAATGGGGCGTGGTTTAATTATGTATAGTCATCTATGTTAGGCAACTCAAATGTGCCATCGCTGAATGATAAATACATGCATTGATCATCCTATGGTAATTTCATCCTGTGTCTCGCGTTTCAACCTGACATCAAACACCAGCAATAGATCATAGAATTCTTGACGGGAATAGACAAATGAATAGTGATTTAGACATTCTAGCGCATTCCTATCACTAGAATCTTACATTTCCATACAACCGTTTAGGCGTCATATCCGATGACGTAAGCTATAACATTAATTACATTTTGTTTTAACTTCCATTTTATTAGAAAGTACGAATGATTAAACTTTGCGAAATTACTAATATTCACTAAAATTTGGTTGATTTCCGTAATCAGCGGAAAGAAATAAGACGCCAAAGTGAGTGCTGTGCCATATTCATGACTCTTGACTCTGATAGTAAAGTATATAACGTAGGTCGTGTTCAGGTAATACTTATGCAATTCACTAATACTTGTGCAATTCACTGTCTAGGCTTCGGGTGGGGCATTTCGGCCCACTCCCTAATTTTCTTAACCCTTCATATAGGAGCTGGAACTTACCCTTGTATCAGGCTGTACCAGAAAATGTAAAACAAAAATCCAAGATGGTCGATTTGATGACGTCATAGTCACGTCATTTGAAAAAGGCATTTTTGGTAGATTTTTTATTCGGATTCTTCGATTATTTTATTTAGGTGATTTCTTAGCAAAAGATGCGTAATCAATTAGCAAATAATAATCTGATGTGAAATAAAATGGTTTTTGTCCACTTTGCCCGCGCAAAAGCGGGAATTTTGAAGGAAACTGACAAAAACATCATTTTTATCATACCCCGGATGGCCGTCATATTGAATTTCGCTATGATCCTCTGCTTAGGGAGTTATGCGGGTGGGCTCCAAATGACCACAATAAGATAAACTACAAAATCACGGAATGTTAGCTATTTCAGTTTTTGTCGTTCCGAAGATAGGGTAGAAAGTTTGGTAGGGAACCATAATGAGTTCCCTCGGTCTGGAGGGATTAAGCTTAAGCTTATATCACATTGATTTTGTTCACAATTATTCCAGCGAGGTACTATTGCTTGGTATTCCTTCCTTATGACCATTTCATGGTTGGATACGCCGTGCAGCCTTAGCACGTCAGTCGCTGCAGATTTATATGCAGTCCTTCCAGATGGATGGCTATCACAGTAAGAGAGCTCCCACCTATGGAACTCTTGTTTTTGTATCACATGACTTCTAATAAAATTGCTTTCTTCCAATCATAACAACTTAAAATACAAAAATATATGAAATAATGAAATAATTAACGTAAGAAATTTCATACGGATGCCAGCTATGAAGATGAGAAACTTCCAATATATGGCTTATCCGAAACAATTAACCTGTCGTGACATAATGATATAATTAGACTTTCCAGCTGAACGTATACTGTAAAATGTGTTCGATGTATCACCTTGGACGACGAAACATCAGAGATGATATCAATTATCTTTCGTGTTCGTTAAAGCAATATCATGATCGAGTACGACAAATGGACGTGAGCAACCTGTTTATGGTCTTCATGTATCTATTCTCTCGATATCACTCTTAACTTGGTGTCATTAATGGCCATTCTCTGTAGATAAGTTGCCGCTCATACGAAAGCACTTAAAAGACCGTTCTCATAACATCGCCATGTCTGTACCAAGCAACAGGAAGCCATTAAAACGTTGATCAAATGTCTTTTATGAAGAAAGAGAAATTATAATGATTGGTGAAAAATGCATCCGAGTTTTACAACTTCCATAGATTGGCCTACTGAGCATGTCTCGGAAATGTGTTGAGATTGGAAATGTTACAGTTCATTCGACTTTCTATGGCAACAATACACTTTGATTGTAAACAGCAGGGCAGTTTGGATAAAGAACGTTGTTATATTCCTGCGCTGTTTTCTTGATTGTCGTTTCATTCACTTCATGTGTTTTATCCTCCGGTTACGCAAACAAAAAGTTTTTTTTTTTGTTCTGAGACGAGGCGAGCCAGAGGATTTCACTATGCAACATACTATTCGACATGGCCACGGTACTCGCGTGAAAAAAACCCGCCAAGCTATTGACAACGCGTTTGTAATTATTTCACATCTTTGACAAGAATATTTGGTACTGCTCGAAGGATTGGATACCAAGAATCTCGTTATGTCGCTACGAGAACTGGCCGCCTTTGCTTTTCTCTTCCTCGTCGTTCAGCTAGCCAATCTATTTCCTAATTATATTTGTTGCTGAACTCGTAATGCTCTAAATGACTTGTGATCATTATCGAGGCGGGATTGTCGACGGAATGTTGTACCTGACGACTACAATAGTTTCAATAAAGCAAGCATTCTTGATATTAATGCACACTTCATTTTATTAGTATGATATTGGCCTACTGACATATTCAGTACTGTTCACCGCTTGTTTTTTTGGGTACGAATTAATCTTTTCTGGAGCTCACTGGATGGGAGTTTTGTTATGCCTAATGTGACACGGTGGTATTGCGGCACGTCTGTTGGAATTAAAGATCGATACAGACGGTGAAATCCCCCTTCGTAAGAAATACCCACCCCTGTAGAAAGCTGTGTCAAGGCAATTAGCAATATCGGACGGGTTTGAGAGATGATAACTTTATCATGCGGAACAGACATGTGCCGATCTTCGGTCCTTTTCCATATATATCAGTTATCTCCCTCGTACCCTTTGGTATTCAAGCCGTGCATTTGCAATGGTCTTCGACGTTAAGTGTGATCGCATTATGCAAGTATGTTTTTCTTCCACGAACAATCATATATACACAAAGAATCACAACAAATAAACTTTCATTATTTCAGCCTATGTTGTCTCTGATAATGCCAGTGTTGGTCCCGTTTCACCTCCGAGGAATGGTGTCTCTTAAATTAGCTCCAGATCAAGTGACAGCCGGGTGCAATCCTATTTAGCGTTTGCTAGTACTTTGTGCATTTCCACTTATCACTCTGACAAACAACAAGTCGACATCCTGTACATTTCGTGCATTAAAATGTCCATTCTGGACAGATCGTGCATTAAAACTCTCGATTTCCGTTGTCCTTGACTTGACTGCTTGATGAACGGTTTTCTCCGCGTCACATTTGCGTTTTTCAACTGTAAAATTTTCGCGATATCAATCATTTATCCAAGATACGATAATGAAAGATGAGTTCTTGTTTTTCAAGTGTTATATCACATAAGCCTTGTTCAGCCATCTTGAAATTGATGCTGTAATTTGATGCAGAGATTCTTTTGTGGACTACGGTTCAATCGAATGTCCGATCAGACGCGTAGAATTGTTCAAGACACAGTAATACATCGAGGTAATAGACACAGTTACATCGTAATTTATTAGGTTTCTCTCGGGCAAGCTTCTAATAGCGGAAGTAAAAGAAACTGGAAACAGGCAAATATTGCCGTACTTTAATTTTGCCAACATATTAATATGATGGAAAGTGTTCGCCTCAGGAAACAAGCGTTTAGTCCGTCATTTGATGTTCAGCTGTTTTCCATTTAAAAATTTCCGCGTCCATAATCCAGAGACTTATTCCATATAATAGCATTAGCACCAAATTAAAAGAATAAATCATAGTATATATAGTGGCCTACGTGTCAAACATACGTGAAGTCATTGTGGAAGAGTTGCCTTCCTTTAATGTCATCGATTCCCTAGCAACGTCTGCAGATAATGGCGTTGTGGTTGTTTAACCCTATCTGAGCTGGGCGATTTGGGGTGTACCGCAGCCTCCGTGCGGAAAGTGCCCCCCCTATATATTTTCGCTATCGCTAAGGCTAGGGGACTGAAACTTACCACACTGTATCATTGGGTCAAGCTCTACAAGAAAATGTAAAAAAAAATCCAAGATGGCCGCCATGATGACGTCACTGTGACGTCATTTCCAAAAAGAGCATTTTTCGACCATTTTTTGGTCAGAATTTTCGAATTTTTTATTTTTGTTTTTTCTTCGCGAAAACTGCATGGTAAATTAGTAAAAAATAATCTGATAAGAAATAAAATAGATTTTACCCACCTTTCTATACAGAAAAGCAAAAAATTTGAAGAAATATGATGAAAACATCACTTTTCTGGTACCCCACATGGCCGCCATTTTGAATTTACCCATGATCCTCTGCTCGGGGGGTCATGCAAATAGGCTCAAAATGACCCCAATAAGATAATCTAAAAAGTCAAGAAGTTTCAGCTCTCAATTTTCTGTCGTTCCGGTGATAGGAGCAAAAAACCAACGGGGTGGGGGGCGGAAAGTGCCCCCCCCCCAGGCTAGGTAGTGTTAAAGCGCTTTGTATGAAAACGTAGAACGAAAACATCTAATTGTTATTTCATGGTCAAAAGATATCACGATTGAGATTCTTTGTTCAAAATGTCATCTAATTAAATTGTTGAATGTGGTCAAGTTTGTACTCTCAAGCTGCAATGTCTTGTCCTCGATTGCTCGATTATGGGATAAAGTGTTACACATACGTCGCATTTCAACCGTGAAAGCACACATATTTAGCATTTCTGTAAATGAAAAAAATCGAGATTGTTCCCAAAGCTCGCATTTACCGGCCTTGCCCCGAAGAAAAGTTTTTTCTTTTCCCCCGCCCGTTTTATAGCTTATAACTTTTGAACCATATTGATATTGATGAGCATTAAGAAAACAATTTCAAGCGGAAACTACCCATTTTTTCGCATTTTCATATTGATCAATACCATTCACCATATTTACCGTAAAAGGTAAAGGAAAGGTCACCCGGCAAATGTTTGTCCAGCTATTCACCTTAATAACTATCCATTTATACGTGTTCGGTCATACGGAGAGTTGCCATACAATAACGGAAACTAATACATTCTTCTGTACGGTCTTCTCTAAAAGAAACGTTGAAAATCGGTATTTTCCAGCAGATAAATTTCAATAAATCCTGATTACTCTGTTTCTTATACCGTACGGATTTTATCTGCCCTTGGAGATTGTGATAAATAAATGTCATATCGTAGTGAATGGCCTGCGTGAAATTGGTCGAATACCGAAAACACATCACTCAGTTATTAATTTCCGCTCACCATATATCCTGACCATAATTCACCTCAGCAACATCTTAAGAACATCTACGAATGTTCAGATGGCCCGCGGATCAATGGTTTTGTGTAGATGATAGCACAAATGAAAAGCAACTGAACCAAGATAACACGTAATCTTCACAAAAAAACGATAAATCAAAAAACAATATTGGGAAAGACTTGATCCGCTGAAGTGACGAATATTCTGTTCACTGTCATCGCCGATCAAAGCTATAGCCTCTGCGATATTTGATGGCTTATGCCAAGAATATAGCCGAAGAAATGTACAATCATTGATTTAATGAGCACCACACAGCAGTGACGCAAAGTAGAAACCCATCAAAACATTTAGGGCGCATACCCGATGTCATTCGACTTTCACGCTCAACAAAATCCTTTCGAATTCCAGCAGCATTGTTCTCTCGTCACTCTATTCCAAATTCGAATATTAGTTTATCATCTCAAAATAACCCATCCCATATATGTAATTATTCAAGGATTTGTTGCTATTAGTATTGCAAAAATTATCTCCGAAAAACCAAATCCACAATCCTGAGGTTAAGGCGCCGGAGTTACCGAACATTTGAACGCATGTCCCATTGGCGTTTCACTGAGGACACTGTAGTGATCTTTATATTTGATCTTCGAGAGCCTCCCCTCTATCGCTCTATTCTAATGATGTATATTACGCGTACACGAGCCCTATGCTAATATTGGAAGTGACACGGTAGCGCCTGACCACCGAACTGCTACTGTGTTATGTCACTTCGTATTTACATGATTAATTGATCAACCGCGACGCACGTATTTTACCTGTATATAAACTGAACGATCTCCAATAAGGAGCAGTCCATGTCTAACCGTCTTGTTTGTGTGTGTCTATCTGTGTTTGTCCTCTGTGAAGACTATATCATTGGCGACGAGAATTTTAACCGGACTCATGTGTTATCCTGGCTTTGCTGATGGTTATTTTGGAGAGGCTGTTTACTACCAGCCAAGAAGAAATTCGTCGAGTGCATAGACGGCCCAACTCCATTCTCTCAGAAGGTTGTATGGTTGTATTTTGTCAAAGAACTTTATTTCGTAACCAAATTTGCCTTTGAGAACATTAGAAAGTTTTCGACAATGGCGGTTCAAGCAGGTCCTATATTTGCACAGATAGCACCATTTGACATTCATGGCGATTCTAGCACTCTAGCTCCACGTTGGAAACGTTGGCTAGCTCGTTTTGAAAACAGCTGTGTCGCATGGAACATTACCGAACCAGACCGAAAACGGGCCATGTTACTTGATCGGGGCGGAGAAGATTTATTCGATATCCACGAAACTCTAATAATGTCTACTGAAGAGGAATTTGATGACGCGTATAAGAAGACCGTCAAGGCATTTGAAGATTACTTTTTCCCCAAAAAGAACACCGAATATGAAATATTCCAATTTCGACGTGCTGTTCAACATGACGACGAATATAGATCAGTTCGTCACGCGCCTGCGCAAACTTGTGAATAACTGTGGTATCGAGAGCCAGGACGCGAAAGATGTCGAAATAAAACATCAGATTGTTCAAGGAGGGAGAAATAAAAAAGTACGACGACGCGCGCTTCAGCAAGAGATGTCCCTGGACAATATAATCAAATTGGCCAGGTCATTGGAAATTTCGGAACGCGAGGCACATGGCATTGAAAACGTGACACCGGACTCTGTCAATCGACTCGAACAATATGAATCACGTCAGCGGACACACCCGAACAGAGGTGCAAAACCACGAAACTGTGACCGAAAGCCGGTGAAACGCGCAAATCGACCTTTCGGCAAACAAAATTCAACACCGCGCACCTGTTTCTATTGTGGTCGTGGATACCCGCATTCCGGACCCTGTCCAGCAAAGGGGAAAGAATGCAACTATTGTCATGAAAAAGGACATTTTGTTTCTTGCTGCCATAAATTACAGAACAAAGAAAAGCAAGGCGAAATCGGCAGACGCAGGAGTAAACGTGGTTCGTGATCAAGATTTGTCGGACAGTAGTGACGATTATTTGTTCAAAACTCAGATTTACGAGAAATACGGAGGAAAACTCCCATTTGCTACTTTGACTGTAAATAAACAATCTCTAGATTTGATGCTGGATTCCGGAGCTTCGTGCAATATCTTGAACAAAATTGACTTTGAATCCATAAGTGACACTGTAACTCTCAAACCAACAAACAAAAATGTATTTGCATATGGTAAACAACAAAAGGTGTGTGTATTGGGTACAGTTATGGCCACGGTTGACTTGGGTAGTAGCTCAAAACCTTTAGAGTTTGTCGTTGTTGACACTACTGATTCTTCTGTCTTAGGGTACCCATCGGCAAGTCAACTTGGTTTTATACATATTAGTTCTCCCCCATGTGATAGTGTTTCGGCTCTAGAAAATGATGCGTCACACGATGACCAAGCTTGTACACGAATTTACGATCCACAAGAGATCGTGAAGTCGGTTGGTGGCTTGACGAATGACGTAACATTAATAGACACGAAACTTGTAGATTGCCCGCAGTCTGTTAAAGATATAGTTCGCGAGCATTCACAGGTCTTTGATGGTATGGGAAAGTACAAAGACAAGAAAATGAAGTTACATGTAGACCCGGATGTGAGACCCGTGAGTCAAGGTCACAGACGTGTTCCGTATCATTTGCGTAAAAAAGTTGAGGCCGAATTACAATCTTTGGAAAAAGCGGGTATCTTGGAGAGAAAGTTGACGGGCCAACACCTTGGGTGAGCCCTATTGTCATTGTCCCGAAACCAGGCACTGACAATATTAGAATATGTGGAGATTATCGCGCGGCTAATCAGGCGATTCGAAGAGAACGTCACGTTACTCCCACTGTACAGGAGATACGAACGAAACTCGATGGCTCGAAAATATTTAGCAAATTAGATGCTAACAAGCACTACTTGCAGTTCCAACTCGATGAAGAATCCAGAAATATTACCACGATAAGCACGCATATCGGTTTGCGGCGCTACTCTCGCGTCCCGTTTGGTATTAATTCTGCATCAGAAATATGCCAAAATGAGATGAACTGTCTGTTGCAAGATATACAGGGAGTTGAGAGTATTGCTGATGACATAATTATTCATGGCAAAGACCAACAGTCACATGACCGTGCGCTGCGCGCTTGTTTATCTCGTTTGTCCGATAGTGGACTCGCACTGAGTTTACTTAAATGTCTTTTCTCTGTTCCGGAAATCGTGTTTTTCGGATTTGTATTTGACAAAAATGGCATGCATTGTGACGAAAGTCGAATTAAATCTATTCGTGCATTGGAGCCACCGAAAAAGTTTCCGAAGTAAGGTCATTTTTGGGAATGCTAGGCCTTCCTTCTATGATGGTACCGCATTTCAGTACGCTATCTGAACAAATTAGATCTCTGACAAAGAAAACTTCTTCTTTTGTTTGGGGTGAGGCACAAGAGGCTTCATTTAACGCGATAAAAGACTCGATTTGTTCGGACGTCACTTTGGGCTATTTTGATGTCAACAAAGATGTTACTTTGACTGTAGACGCGAGTCCAGTTGGAATTGGCGCGATTCTGAGACGGAATGAAACACTGATTAGTTGTGCCAATCGTACGCTATCCGAAACTGAACAGCGCTATAGCCAATTAGAAAGAGAAGCTTTGGCTATTTCGTGGGGTATGGACCACCATCGTTTGTATCTTGATGGTTCTCCGGAGTTTATTGTGGAAACAGACCACAACCCGCTTGTGCAGATATTCGGCTGTAAAGATCTGAATAAAATGTCCAGCCGTTTGGAACGGTGGGTCACTAGGGCCCAAAGATTCAGGTTTCGTGTTATATATAGGCCTGGTATTGACAACCCCAGTGACTATATGTCCCGTCACCCTTTCGGTTCTGTTCGACCCCGCACCGGCAGACATACAGACGAACACGTTTCATTTGTTCAAGCTCACTCGAAACCTCGGGCAGTAAGTATGGAAAAAGTACGAGCTGCTACTCGGTCCGATCCCACACTAGTGTTTGTTTCGCAGTGTTTGCAAACGAATGAGTGGCACAAACCTCCTAAGAATGTGAGTCGAGAACATCTCAAAATTTTCAAACAAATTAAGGACGAATCGTGCTTTGCAAATGACATTCTACTTAGAGGGTCTAGAATTGTGATACTGTCACAACTCCAATCCCAAATGGTGATCACTGCACATGAAGATCATTTGGGGGCTTCGAAAACGAAAGATTTGATGAGGAAAAAGGTATGGTTCCCTGCTATGGATCGTTTGATTGACAGAACGGTTGCCGGTTGCTATGCATGTCAGCTGAACATTGACATGAAGGTGACAGAGCCCTTAAAAACTTCGGAATTACCAAGTACTGTATGGTCTCGTTTGGCAAGTGACATGTATGGTCCTTTGCCTTCGGGTGAATATTTGGTGGTCGTGATTGACGAATATTCTCGTTTTCCCGAAGTCGAAATTACCACTTCGACTAGTGCAGCCGCTGTTATTCCGAAACTTGATCGTATGTTCACATCTTACGGGTATCCGACAAGTTTGAAAAGTGACAACGGCCCTCCATACAATTCTAACGAATTCAAGTCGTATGCAAATGACTCGGGTTTCCGACATCAGAAAGTCACACCGGAGTACGCGAGGGCGGACGGTTTAGCTGAAAATTTCATGAAGAACCTTGGCAAACTCATTAGGTGCTCCTTGATCGAAAGAAAACAATGGAAATTAGAGATGCGGAAATTCTTGCTGAATTATCGCACAACTCCACATCCGTCGACAGGTAAAAGTCCTGCAGAGCTCATGTTCGGCCGCAAAGTTAAAAACAAGTTGCCGTCTTTCACTGCTCCCAATTTGCATGTTGACATTCAGGTCAAACGTCAACATAAAAAAAGCATGCCTAAAAATAAGCAATACCATGACAAACATGGGAGAGTGAAACAACGGGATTTTGTTTATCAGGAGAAAGTTTTGGTGAAGAATTCAAAACGTTCAAAATTTGACCCCAGATACCGAAAAAAATTTTTCGATGTGGTACAAACAAAGGGTAGTATGGTTACAGCCAAAAATGATCAGGCAAACTTGTAACTAGGGATAAGTCTTTCTTCAAATCTTATAAAGGTCCTGATCGAGGATATGTAGATGTAGACCAGTTTGATGAAGATGAGAAAGTGGAGAGAATAATGAAAGAAATTGGTGATAGAAATATCTCTCAAAATTCCCAAAAGACCGAATCCACTTCAACGAGTACTGATACTACACCGGACATGTCACAACAAACACTAAGGCGGTCACAAAGAGTGAGAAAACCAGTCATTAGACCGGGATATGTTTCCTACTAGATCATATCGTCGAAATTATTAGATAACACGGTTGAGTGATTAACTGATGAAATAGTGGTTTGTAAAAGTTCATTTTGGGTTTCGCGTTTTTGTAAAATGTCCTGTAATGTAAAAATATATATATGTGTTAAATGTTGGATGTTAAATTTTTATGTTAAATTT
>JAVTVY010027135.1:0-107878 GCA_036873755.1 Hanleya hanleyi
AAATTTTTTTTTTTTTTTTTTTTTCTTTTTCTCATTGGGCGCCCAAATTCATGGCGCCCAAACCCGTTATAACGGGTTCAAAAACGGCCTGGATCAGGCCCTGTTAGAGTTGGACTTCAGGCGAATCAACTTAGATTCTCTATTTTACATAGCAGGCGAATCTTTACGCAAGCGGATTCATGTCAAAATTTAGGTCCTGGACAAACATGGCATGGTAAACCATGCTGCCCTAAGCTGGAGGGCTAATTACGGTACACCAGACATACAATCCACTGTATCTAGTATTGGAGCGAAAGAATGTTTGGAACGTGAAACATTCTATACAGTATTTTATTTCCATGACATGCCACATAAAATACTTCGCATCGTTCTACTAAAATACAGACAACAATGTGCTATTGTGATTATATACACCTTAGTTTGAGGAGCACTTCAATTCACGTGTGGGTTTGATTGTGCTAGAAATCGAACTGAAGACTTAAGTTTTTGGCGGGAACTTAGAGCGGTCAAGGTCGCCGGAATTGATGGAGGCCCTGGAGGTGGGTGTCCGCTTTTTTTCTGGCAATTTGGTATAAGAGGTTCAGAATCATCAACCCCCCCCCCAACAGTATTGCAGAATATTAATTATTATGCACAAAGTAATAAGGTGTCTATATATAAAATGGAGGGCTGATTAAAGAGGTTATCATGAAAGGCAGGGTGATTAGCGAGGTTAGAATTATGCCTCTAAATGAAGTTTCTGGGGGCAACTTGATTTTTATACCAAAAGTACTCCATGGGTATCTTCTCTTCACATGCAAAATTTTCCAAGTTTTCTCTTGCACATTAATTGGAAAATGCATGAAACAGATGATGTATATTGATTAACCTTGAAAAAGGGGGGAGAACTCCATGACAAACATGCAATAATCCAAGCTTTTAGGCAGTATTTGTTTCTGGTTTCTCTATTCCTCTTTTTCACTTGTTCCTGACGACAGAGCATCTCACTCCTATCTATCCCTGTTGTCTCATCACAAAATAGGGTATGTTTATCCTAGACTAAAAGTTTGACATAATTATGGGGAGTTATCTCCCTATTTCAATGTTCCAAAAGAATGGAAACTATTGTTTCGTGGATTTCCAGATTTATGTGCAAGAGGACGGAAACGTGGGAAATTTTGAATGTGGAGGAAGAAGACCCATAAAGTCTTTTGGGATGAAATCTGAGTTGCCCCATGAAGTAATGATTCTTCGTTTTGCGACAAATCGCGTGTTCATATCATGATTTTTTTAAAAATATTTTTCTTTCATTGAGAATGTTCAGTTATGTTGATGAAGATTCCTTATCAATAAGTGTCCTATTTGATTCAAAGCCTACCTATTTTGCCAGAATTCAGAGAATTTTAATATTTTCACTAATTTTGGCGCATTTCCCTGCCTAAAGAAATTTTACTGCACTGAATGAAGGGTACATGTACGTGTGCTCAAATAGGGTAATATAAAGCTCTGCACGTTTACAAATCTCCGTGCTCAAACGCCTTTCCCATTTCCTTTTTTGTTGTTTTTGATGTTTATGTCAATTTGTTTTGCTTTGTTTTTTTTTCATTGGGATTATGTTGCTTCAAAGAAATGGCCCCAACCATGACTCAAAAATAAACAAAGGACATTAGAGTAAGCATATTGTGTATCGTGGATGCAATATTGTTTGTTTTTTTTAGAAGGGGAAGTGACTGGTTTGAGGGGGAGGTGGCCTGCTTCCGGTGGGAATGATATGCCCAGGGGGAATATATTTTTGGGGGGGATGTCCTACAATTAGGACGATACTTGTGCAACATTATACGTGGAGCAGAAGCACTGGACATCAGAATAACATTTATTTCCCAAATAAATTTTTTTCCCTACTTAATTATTCTAATTTTACCTAGCCTGTAGTCGGAAACAAACATATGTTTGGTTACAGTTATCACTTGGTGATCAAGAAATTTAAAAATGTTCAAGAAAATGCTATTTAAATTTCATGCTGCTGCACAACTGATTATCAGTTTTTCTGTGCTGTGTGAACAATCGCTCTGACCCCTAGCCCCCCTCCCCCCTTCCACCATCTTCCTTCATTCCGTCCTTAAACCATTCGCAACATTTCGTAAGCAAATTTCTGGAGCCATGAATATTTTCAAATTCACCTTTTTCCACCATAAACAAAGTATACCGTGACCTCGGAAAATAGCCAGCCAGTTTTAAAAAAAGCGTGTCGTCATAACACGAGATACGGTAATCAGTTCGGCTTAAATTGCTTTCCCCTCCAATATTCCTTGTGGTACCATTTTCACTGATAATGTGTTTTTGCTGACACTGCCCCTCCATCAATTTCTCCATCTGGAAAAACATTAAGAAATAGAAAATATTTTTTATACAATGCTTCACATCCGATTTTACGCAGTTGTCACTGATAGGTAATCTACTGTGTCTTATATGACGGAAAGTTCTAGGCAAAACTAAGATTTGTCCTTAGCGCCGACTTATTCCTCCTCAAATCCGCGGGTTGTGATCACTTCATTGAACAGCCTATTAAGAGCTGTAAGTTTTGCCGCGACAAACCCAAGACCACTTCCAAGAAGACGGCAGGAACGACCACGAGTCAAACTCTGGATATATGGATATCGTTTATTGGTACAGTACCTATAAATCAAGCAATCAGCATTATTGCCAACACTCTTCCGGGGCGACCAACATACGAACCAGACCGTTTAAACTGCCACTGTGAGAGCATGTCCAATTATGACAGGGTACTATATCGACATATACATGTAAGAAACGAAGTCCAGATCTAATACATACCAATTGCATATATGATATAGGATAGGGTTTTCGAAGTCCACAAGTTCTAGTTTATCATACAGTAAATTGGCTGAGCACAACTTCCGAAAACTATTTTCATTAATATTCGCCGTCACAAATGACCCACCACACCAGGTAGCCTGACCTTTCCGTTCAAACATATACAAAAAAAATCAGCGTACAATCCCGCCATTTGTTTCGATATATGACGGCCAGAACCAAGGTCATCCCGCCCGATATCATTACGGTAAATTTTGAAGGTGGGCAATTAAACTGGCACAGATTTTCCTCCCTATGAAAATTTGGATAGTTGGTTTTGATATTTTGAGAATCAACTATTATAGAAACATTGTAAAATACACCACAAAGCACTTGTGGTCCAGTCAGGTATAATGGTGGTATCAGCGAAAGAACTATCTCAATCTACAGCACGTAATATTTTTATAATGCTACACTGAAAAAAAATGAGCCATATGTGCAACAACAAAAAAAGGAAAATTCCAAGTGGCGAAGTTTTGTGGCAGTATTGAGCCAATATATTGACCGGCTTGCCAGAGGCTTGTTTGTCCCTGTATGGCTCACTCTCGGCTCGCTGCCTTGTAACAGAAAGCAAAACCGTGGATAAATTTGTGCGCAACAGTGAATCAGTGATCCACACTCGCCAACGCAATGGGAACATATTTTCTGGCTCGTTTTGGATGCAGCATTGGATAACTCGGACACAAATTTGAGGTCCCTCTTCGACTCATAGAGCCACAGTACCATATTTATGTGAGCCACATACAAGTTGAAATATCCAATAAATGGAAGTGGGTGTTGCACCTGTGGATATTTGATCCAATCATTGTGGCTACAGAATAGCTAAATTATCCATATTTAATCCACCATTGGAACAGCAGAATGGCTAAATCATCCACATTATAACATTGTATCTTTATTTCCGGATCATCGATCCGAAAAATCTTTATTACTGGATCATCGATCCAATAATGATGGATCAGTGATCCAACAAGGTCAGAACACTGCTGCAGATCCCACAGGGGTCAGTGATTTGTCTCACCACTGGATCAAAAGATCAGTAAAGTTTGACGATACAATAAAGCAACCTGTGGGCCTTTATGTGGATGCACACATTCATTTCTCATGAAGGTGTTTATTGTCCAATGCTCTCGAGAAGTTAATAAGAATAAAAAATTTCAGTGATCATCATTTCAGTTGAAAATAGCACTTCAGAAAATACTTCTCTAAGATTCTGCTTTTAAGCAAATTTTGAATGCTCATTATATTTACACTGCAAGTCGAAATTCCTCCAGGGATGCTAATCAATTATTACATGGATCAATCATGGTTATTGGGGAGGAAAGAAAGTGGTCTCGCTTTATTTATTGGTGCTGCGTTTCATAGAAGGGCATTCTTATTTAAATAAGTTCACCGCTATGGAGGGAGATGTACCAGATTGAATAGGGGAGGGGTTGGTACACAGAATTTCTTGGTACCGTACATGTACCGGCATCCAGGTATCATCAGAATTGTTTGTAATTATCAGGCTACGAGAAATCACAATACCAACAAAAGCTGACTAAAACTGTCAGGTTTCTCTGGATGATTAATAAACTTGGTACACATGTTTCATATGATTGGAGGATGCATATATTTGTGATATGAAATATTAATATTTGCCCAAAGTTTATGAGGGTTTGGTAAATTTCGAATTATAAGAAATTAGGTTATGATGATATGATGAAATATATCTGAATATTTTCTGGTTTGATGAAAAGCAGCAATGCTGTCATGCTTTACAATAAGTGCTGCAGCTTAAATGACGGATCGCCCCATGAGGCCAGATGTTGGGGTTCTCAGAACGCTTGTTAAATAAAAATGAAAATCAGTGTCCTACCAGCTGTGCAAAATGTGTTGAGGATGATTACCTATATGTAAACACAATACCACCTTTCTTGGTATGAGCATGTTGACATTCACTGTTAATATTACAGGAAGTAGAGCGGGTCCCCTCTCAGATTTGTATTTTTTGTCATTCATAGAGGATTTGCTCCAAATTTTTTGGTATTGTTAATGAAGCACACTGTCAATATAATTCATTTTTTTATGAGAATATATATGTATTATTGTCAGCCCAGAGTAATACATTTTCGATGAACAAGTTGGACAACAGTTCAATTGAGTCAATTAGATTTATATTACAATTTGGCAGTACTTCAACATGTTTTAACTTTTTGGGGATGTTCACTTAATAGACGAGTGGAGTTGTACGTGGGAGTTGATTTTTTTAGTTTACTTCATTCTTGAAATAATTACGAGGAGAGTTAAAGTATACATGTAAAACAACACCACACTGCACATTTAACTGCCAAATTGCAGATTACTGCCATATACATGTAGCTGGACCAAACTCGTGAATATGAACTTGATAACATGTCACCAAAGTATTCACACAAGTGTCATTTGGTTACCAAAAGCGCTGTATTGTATGACCGCATAATACTGCATGTAAAAACTGTGTGTATATGAAATTTTATGGAATGAAAATAGATAAGAATTTGAATTTTGTTACCTGCTTGTTTTATTATCAGACATCAGTGTGCAAAGGAATTTGCTGACGTGGAAAACTTGTTCACATCAATACACGTTTATATACTACAAACTCATGAAGTGCTCTTGTCCATTGTTCACTGAATCAAGGTCATGTGACTGAATCAGTCCACGGTCAATTTTAATAATCAGAATTTGGTATTATAGTCAATACTGGATGAATGATCCATTTCCACATTGTTAGATTTTATGTCGGCTGCAAGGGGCAGCAATGGATCACAGAGACAATTTCCTTCATATTGGATGAGAAATGCATTCAGATCCTGCATAGCTGGATAAATGAACCAGTTAAGATTTATTTTGGATCTAAAATTCGGTGAACCAATCTCTGGAAAATTTACAACTAAGATTGTATGAATTTGGATCACAATACCCTCAAAGTGCTGGCTGAACAATCCATTTCTGTTTCACCACGACAGTAGGACACAACTGATGGATCAGTGAAACATATCACTGTGGTTTTGGATCACACTAACTTTTTTATCTAAGATAATCTTATTTATTGGATCACCCGTGGATAAAATGCTTAGATGAGTGAATCAAACTGGCTCACTTTTTTCTAGTGTATATATACGCGTTTACTAGCTTTGGATCATCGCCGGATTTAAAGGAGCCATCGGTAATCCAAATTGTATATACCACTTACACTAGAAAAAAAGTGAGCCAGTTTGATACAGTCATCTAAGCATTTTATCCAGGGGTGATCCAATAAATGAGATTATCTTAGATAACTGTCGTGGTGAAACAGAAATGGATTGTTCAGCCAGCACTTTGAGGGTATTGTGATCCAAATTGATACAATCTTAGTTGTAAATTTTCCAGGGATTGCTCCACCGAATTTTAGATCCAAAATAAATCTTAACTGGCACATTTATCCAGCTATGCAGGATATGAATGGATTTCTCATCCAATGCGAAGGAAATTGTCTCTGTGATCCATTGCTGCCCCTTGCAGCCGACATAAAATCTAACAATGTGAAAATGGATCATTCATCCAGTATTGACTATAATACCAGATTCTGATTATTAAAATTGACTGTGGACTGATTCCGCCACATGACCTTGATTCAGTGAACAATGGACAAGAGCACTTCATGAGTTCTGTTACTATTAACACGAGCATGGTTTTGACAGTCAGTGGGATGACTTCAGAAGTTATAAAAAGTTATGAATCTGCAGAAGTTATCAGTTGTGCTGCCCATTTGTCTGAAAAAAGTTGACTAGAGTGAAGAAAACATGATCTTCTAAATGCAAACATGGCAAGATTATCTTAAGTGGATTATGTCAACATTCCCTCATCAGAGTACCTGCTAACTTTAGGAGGATATAGAATGATAATTTGCACAATAAACAAGAATGTGTGCACGTGACTCTTCAAAAATGAGTGTACACTTAAGTGATACATGCACCTCCTTAGTTGAACTTAATATCAAGGTGCTAGAAAACCTACCAGCTGCAAAAAGGACCCCACCCCAACATCCCCTTTAATAGAATTGTTAGCACTCCCTCTCAGAGTCATCACCAAGTTCTGAGTATACATGTAGAATAATGGAAAATGCTAAATTTTTAGCCAAATAAGCTTGAAATTTGAAAATTATTTTAATCCAGATTTATATTTATGTTATCATCGTTATGAAACAATGGAAAATAAAAAAGAGCTTCTCTAATTTTTAGCCAAATCAGCTTGAAATTTGAAAATTTAATACAGAATTACATTGTGTGGACAGTAAGCAATTCCTTTCAAGAACTAATAGGGAAATTGTATCGATCTGTTATATAGTACAAATTAAACAGTACTAAATTCTTAACTTTCAAACCATTGAACTGATACTTTGAAATCAAATTTAGCAATCCATCAATGTTTATGAAGCAATTTAGTTTGGGCAGTAAAGCTATTTCATTCCATGTAGCTATGTTACAATTCAGTTTGCTAATATAGCCAGTGTTATGTTTTCGCTAACATACATTAATAGTATTAGCGGTTCTAAATTCTCTAGTTTTCAATCATATTAAGCTACTTGAAATTTGGAAACTGATCACATAGCATGTGATATTACAAAAGAGAATTATCCGCGTAATAACTTCCAGTGGTAAATATGCCCATTCTAGTCCCTTAATGAAACAACTAAACATTCTCCCCCTATTTCAGTTAAATAACTTCTTAATTTTATTATTTACTCACAGATTTCTCAATAATCCCCTTTCTATCCCTACCAACTATTCAAATTATTTTACAAAACTCTCTGAAGTCCATTGTTATCCCACTCGACAAGCCAATCTCAATCTATATAGGGCGAGAGTGCACTCAAATCTATCATTTTATTGCACAAAGTCGAAAGTACCACGAATCTGGAACGCTTTACCTAACTACCTAAAATCATGTCTGTCACAATCACTATTTAAGTCTCGACTGAAATCACACCTCATCAATTAACCTGTATGTGAATCAGTGTACTGAAGGATGTACTTTCTAATTATATTCAAATTGTAAATCTTGGAGTTAACTCATCTCAGCCCATCACAAGGGACACGAGACAAACCTATTTTATACAAAAAAGTTTTGTTTATCTATATGCATATATGCTGAGCCCCACTATATATATCTTATGGAACTATAATTCTCTAAACAAGGCTCCATGGTATATTCATCATATATTGTACATTTATATATTTGTGAACGCACCCAGCATCTCATGCTAATCTATTATTATTATTATTAATTATCTGGGATTTAACAAGCCCTCTGGGGTTTTATTCCCGCCATATTTCTATGTATCTATACCCTACTTGTACATATATATATATTATTTGTATATGGTGAATAAACCCCATATGGTGAATAAACAATCAATCAATCAATCAATCTATGTGTATGGACCTCTTCAGTCTTGGAAGTAAAACCGTGCAGCACTGGATCGGACGTTGAAGTGGATTTCTCCTGCAGCCATGATAGGCTATATTCTGTTGGTATTCTGATTTCTCTTAGCCTAATAATTACAAACAATTATGATGATACCTGGATGCCGGTACATGTACGGTACCAAGAAATTCTGTGTACCATCCCCTCCTCTATTCAATCTGGTACATCTCCCTCCATAGCGGTGAACTTATTTAAATAAGAATGCCCTTCTATGAAACACAACACCAATGAATAAAGCGAGACCACTTTCTTTCCTCCCCAATAACCATGATTGATCCATGTAATAACTGATTAGCTTCCCTGGAGGAATTTCGACTTTCTGTGTAAATAAAATGAACATTCAAAATTAGCTTAAAGGCAGAATCGTAGAAAAGTATTTTCTGAAGTGCTGAACCTGTTTTCAATTGAAATGATGATCACTGATTTTTTTTTGATTTTTATTAAGTTCTCGAGAGCACTGGACAATAAACACCTTTCATGAGAAATGGATGTGCGCATCCACATAAAGGCCTACAGGTTGCTTTATTGTATCGTCAAACTTCACTGATCTTTTCATCCAGTGGTGAGACAAATCACTGACCCCTGTGGGGTCTGCAGCAGTGTTCTGACCTTGTTGGATCACTGATCCATCATTATTGGATCGATGATCCAGTAATAAAGATTTTTTGGATCGATTATCCGGAAATAAAGATACAATGTTATAATGTGGATGATTTAGCCATTCTGCTGTTCCAGTGGTGGATTAAATATGGAAAATTTAGCTATTCTGTAGCCACAATGATTGGATAAAATATCCACAGGTGCAACACCCACTTCCAATTATTGGATATTTCAACTTGTATGTGGCTCACATAAATATGGTACTGTGGCTCTATGAGTCGGAGAGGGACCTCAAATTTGTGCCCGAGTGATCCAATGCTGCATCCAAAACGAGCCAGAAAATATGTTCCTATTGCCTTGGCGAATGTGGATCACTGATTCACTGTTGCGCACAAATTTATCCACGGTTTTGCTTTCTGTTACAAGGCAGCGAGCCGCGAGTGAGCCATACAGGGACAAACAAGCCTCTGGCGAGCCGGTCAATATATTGGCTCAATACTGCCACAAAACTTCGCCACTTGGAATTTTCCTTCTTTTTTGTTATCGCCATCACACTTCTTCTTTTAACCGGAAGTAAATGGCCAGTACTCTCAATAAAATAGCGTTGGCCGTGAAATACGACTTTCATTCGACAATCCCTAGTGGGAAATCGCAGTTCATACTATAAACATACCTTGTCCGGTCAAAAGTGGTGTATTGACCAACAATTCTGCGGAGCTGTTTTCAATAGCTTGATGCCGACAAATATAATTCCGAATCTATCATGGAAGACGCGGCCATTTCAGTTCTACTGTTATTTAAAACGGGCATATTAACTTAATTTTCCGTTAATTTTCATGTGAATGGAGCAAAACCTCTTTCAGCGTGGGTGATAGTGGTGAAAAAGTAATATAGAGAAAAGTACCCGTGATACTCACTGAGGATAACATTGAATTAAATTGCGATTTTCCACCGATATCTGTTGATTTTGCGTAATAATAGGAGTAATAGAAGGTACACAGTCAAATTGAGAGGACGTCATTTCTGGGGTACCAAAAGGTTCTATTCTAGTCCCTTAATGTTCCTCGTGTATATTAACGATATGCCCGAGTGCGTCAGTGAGCTTTCTACCTTCGCTCTTTTTGCAGATGATGCTAAATGCATGAGAACTATCAACAACATAAATGATTCAGTAGCTTTTCAAGCAGACATAACTAATCTATATTATTGGAGTCTAAAATGAAAAATGAAATTCAATGTTGACAAGTGCAAATTATTTGAGAGTCACGAGAAAACATAGGCCAACTATGATGATTATTTCTTGAATGATACCCGACTAGAAATTGTCAATACAATGAAAGATCTTGGCGTAATAATATCATCGGACTTATCCTGGACAGAGCATACAAACGTTGCAGTAACCAAGGCAAATAGAATGTTAGGACTCCTAAAGAGAACATGTGGAGAAGTGTAATGCGGGTGAATTCGACGTTGATCTCTACAAAGTTTTAACTTTCAGAGACGTGGAACGGCTACTACTTAAAATGCCGCGATTCCGTACGGAGACCTTTCGTTATTCATTTTTTAACAGAATTTACTATATTTTGAACGACATTCCCCAAGACTTTTATCCCTTCTGTTCCATTGCCAATTTTAAAGCAAATTTAAAGAAACATTTTCATAATTTATTGAGAGTTAAGTTTTTATCTGACCATCCGTGCACGTGGGTGAGTCACTGTCACTGCCCAGCGTGTCGAAGAATTTGAATACTACACTAGTGTTGCTTTGTATATAAAATGTTGCAGCCATATTTATTCATATTTATATATTTATGTTGTAATTACTTTGCGTATTTTTATATTGTTATATTTGTTATGGGAGTCACTGTCTCATATAGGTGTTTTCACCTGTGTGACATCCCGGACTGTAATGTCAGAGTTCAATAAAAAATAAATAAAAATAATATTATATTTTAGCATCAGACGATTGAAGTAGTTAAAGTACGAAGTGAGATTTTCGACTTGGAAACGTGTATTGTTTCCTTTGCACTGTTTTGAACGATAGAACAATAATATAGGTACAGCTAATGGTTAGTTAATGTTTCAAATTTTTTCTTCAGATACGAACGGACCCACGTGTCATCCCTAGCGTAGAGAGATTGAACATTACCCTGGGACTGGATCGATCAACTTCATGATGCCTGTCAACGTGTCAAATTCCACTGAAGGTGCTTCGCTTGTGCTTTACGATGGGGCGGACGATTTCTCAGATGGCCGGACTTCTTATTTACAAAAATGGCCTCTGGTTTATTATTTATTGCTTTCCCTTAGCTTTGTTTTAACATTAGTTTGTATTCTTGCAAATTATATTGTAGGTAAAGCGCTCGTTTTGGTTCCGTCCAAAACGTTGAGATCTAAGTTTCTCATCTTTAATGCTCTGGTAACAGATACATTGCTTGCTCTCGCACTTTCGGTGCGGATCTTCGGATTTGTTCTTCTGGCATATGGTTTGAACGTTCACCTATTTACTTGCTTGAACGGCATTAATTTCATACTAGGTACATTGTTTTCATATAGTAATGGGATGTCGTCCATGATGTTAGCTTGTGATCGAATTTACGCCTTGGTGAGTCCACTGCGGTACCATCTCCACGGCTATAACCGCACGGCCAAATGCATAATTGGTGTCTTCGGTATATGGGCCGGCCCAATATGTCTCGTGCTGACTGCTGTCATAATGCCGTTTACTAATATGACCAACAAACAAAAAGAACTTAACGATGGATTCTGTTTCAAAATGATGAGCGGCTTCACCTCTGGTACCGGTTCATGGAGTGCAGTAGCTCGTGTCATCACCCAAGCAGCAGTTGGTCTGCTGACATTCGGCCTATACCTCGGTATGTTAGTTTACTTAAAATTTCAGAGGGATAAGATTCAAAACGCATCTGAATCATCACCAGGGAATATGCGTGGAAGTGTCTCTCTGGTCATAACTTTCTTATTGATGCATGTATCACGTTTCTGCCTGTATCTGCCAGCACCCATCTACTCATTTTTCTTTAACTTGGGCCTGATAGATCATTCCGTAGAGGAATACACTGTCATAATGCAATTTTTAGTGTGTATTTTTCTACTAAATACCATCTTGAACCCATACATTTTAGCTCGAAGGATCCCATCTGTCCAGCGTTGCCTCCCTTTTTCCTTGAGCATGTTGCACTTGTCAAACGCAAAACAATAAATATAGCGAAATCTGTGTGCTTTACAGGCGTCTACCACCAGATATAATCTGTACCGATAAATAATCTAGCAGAGTATATTTACATTGTCGACTTTATACATACAAGAATATTCAATTGTAATCCTTACGTAATTTTCAAGATCTTGTCAAGTTAATTTGTATTTGGAGTAAGAGTAAACCTTCGGAAAGGTATACAACTGATAAAGAGCACTTCAATCCTCTACAAAAATACATTTTTGTGATTTTGTTAATTGAACAGTAATCATTGTTGCTCACACGCAATTCTCTCGAGTTTGCTTTTATTTGAATGCAAATAACGTATGTTATGTGGTGTTATACATACACGATTATTTAATTTTTCCTGTTATGTATTTTTCATTATTGTCTTGTCAAACTATATTAACTGGCATATTGCACATACATACATGTTCAGGAAAATGCGAATTTGGTTTGATTGTATTTTTTGTCTTTCGAGTTTGTCTAATTGCAAATACAGGGCCGTTTAATGTTCAAATGAATGGTCACAATCAAAGCCTGACTGAGATACCAAATAATGACATAGAAATCAATTGGATTCGAAGAGTACTTATCAGAGAAATGGATTTCTAGAATAGAGCATAAAGATATCTTGCTCTCGTCTTCTAATACTATTGTCCGCTTCTGCCTTGCAGGTGAGCAACTTTCAATTATTGAAGCGGAATATTTGTTTAGTTGGTAGTTGAGCACGTTTTCTGCAGTCTATGCCTATTTCACATCATCGCATATTATTTTTTTGGCTTGATTCTTTTTGAAGAAATTTTTTTCCTCTCAAATTGTACTACTATGTAACTTTTTTACATCAAAGGCTTATGAGATAGCAGAGCTTATCGGCATTTCATAAGTATTTTAGTTGAATGGCATAATAACCTACGTGCGAAGCATTCGCGCTATGCTAGAAACTTTATAATCATGATTACATGCAAGAACGTGCAATTTTCAATTTCCCCATGATGCTCTATATGGATTACACTGCAAATCAACTGAACCTCGCCAAGACATGATAACATTTGTACAAGATGAGATAACTAAGTAACAAGAAAAGGCGATTGCAGGGACAACTATAATGCTTAATTGGGACAAGGAACAGCACCACTGCAGTCGGTAACATGAGATATCCCCTATGCATCGTATGGATGAAATAACGAATAGATGATCATGAGATGATAAGCTGTGATGTGGACCTCTCGATTTGGTTAAACGCACGGTTTTGTTTCGGGTAAGAAGAATGTCTCAAATATTTTGCCTGCAATTTCAAACATTTCCAATATTTAGTTTTTGAAAATACCAACAATTAGTCATGAAACCCATATTCAGAGTACTCCTAGAGCTATTCAGACTTAACTTACCCGTGACTCGAAACATAGACCCCAATTCAAACCAAAAAGTCAACGGTCAAAATTTTTACATGACCGCTCTTGTCCACGTCCAAGCGTGACTTGGAGTCATAGTTGCCTGTACATCGTGAGAATTGTTGCCTACATATAGTGAGATTCTGCTGGTGAGTATTTGGTCCTCTGGGCTTGCTCTCTGTACAAATCATTGCGATTGCAGTTTTGTGACGTGTTAAAATGGCGGAGAATGAGGCGCGTTGTCGACATCGGGCCTGAAAGGTAATTGTTCTGCATATGAATTTGCATTCAATAACTACTCCCTCGTCTGTGCCGTTTTTACTATCTGGCGGTCATATAGTTCATCATTCTCCGGCATCGTTTTTTACCACCCTTTTAGTGTTGCTTTTAATTAAATTGCCGTCCGTACAAATCATTGTGATTGCAGTTTTTATGGCTTATTAAAATGATGGAGAATGAAGCGCTCGATCAGCGTCGGGCATCACAAGTATTTGTTCTGTATACGAGTGAGTGAGTGAGTGAATAGGGTTTAACGTCGCTTTCAACATTTTTTCAGCTATATCACGACGGGAAAGGGAAGGGAGGGGAGGGGGAGAGGCAGGGGAACCTACTTGTAACAGAGCAGATCTAATGCTGCCATTTTATAGTGCTGTCCCACTGAAATATCATGCCGTAGGCAGACATGACACCCCACTCGGTCACATTATACTGACACCGAGCGAACCAGTCCTTGTTCTATCCTCTTAATGCTGAGCGTAAGCGAGGGAGCAACAAGTTCCATTTTTCAAGTCTTAGGTATGACCCGGCCTGGGATCGAACCCAGTACCTACCGCTTACGAGGCCGACGCTCTAACCATTAGACCACCGCAGTGCGGTCCGTTCTGTATACGAACTCGCATTCAATAAATACTTTCTCGTTTGGGTCGTTTTTAACAATAGTCACATAATTCGTCAGTTTTCAACAGGTGACTTGATATGGCTATTACATCATCGCTCTGAAATTTGCGAATCTAATACCGCTCAAGGCGGTGCTAGGGACCAGATAAACATGTCATTCGATATATCCACACGAACAGCTGCAATAAAAACTTTGCTGTGATACAAATCATCACAGTGATCACTTTTGGTTCCTGTGATGTTTTAGAAATATGCAGTCATTATATTCGTCTGTGGGATCTTGTTAGCCCTTTGTATTTTTGTTGTTGTTAAATATTTATTTCATGCGTATTGAAATTGATGCGATGACTGTCTTGTGAAAAAGCTCTTCGATGATTGAAGCAGTAATTCTTCTGTGGACGAAGACTTAATATTGAAATTCGGATCTGATATCTATAATCATGAATTTATCTAAAATGCGATGCGCGAAAATGTTTGTAAATAGACTCAAAACTCTCCATGTGGATGCTTAGATTGTCCGTTGCTCAGCTATGCCATTTTCTCTACATTTGTAGCAAAGGGGAACACTCATTAAAAAAAAAGGATAAGAGAAGGAAAATAACTATTCCACATGTCATTCATCAAACCCACGTTTGAGGGTTGTGATAACTAGGGAGCGGTCGTGTATTTCACCAACGACAAAATGTTTTCGGTACAGTAGCCTTTGCTAGATATATTTTGGATGTGTAAGCAGTATAATTTCTATAATTAGTAACAATGTTCATAGCGGCTGTTTTGAAGAATAGCCTCCTCAGTCCACCTTCCCTTAGCTTCCCATACCCAGTGAGCGTTCGCTGTCATTTCAAGACAGGACGTTGAAACTTACTGTCTCAAATGACCTCCTCTTTCGCGTTGGCAGCGAAAGACATTCGCTGTTCTCCAGTCACCATTTGTTAAATAAATAAATTGTTGACACTCCCTCCTCCCCCCCCCCCCTACCACACACAGATACACACTTTCAAATTTAGTTATTCTAAAACACACTGGCCGTGTACCAGGAGAGTATTAAACCTCGCTATCATCAAATTATCAATTAATAATTTAACTACTGCTTATTAATAATTTAACTAACCTATCAGGCGTGTTAAACCTGGAAGATATCACCTGATGGTCAGTTGCTTCTACACAATTCAAGATCGAGAGAAGTTTCTCGAAATGCTATCAATGTCTCAAGGTAGAAATGCTTCGATCGTTTCGCAACTTGTATCTAATTCGGCGTAAACCGAGATTAGAGTCCATTTGAATATCATGTATTTTACATTTCCATGATGTCCAAATAAAAAACGTGATCAAACCGTACCTGAGATTAATACACTGGAAAAGTCATTAGGTCAGTTATTAGGATTTATTCAAAGAACGTCGTCACGTCTCACTGACAGCGTTGAGAACTGTTGACCGATTCTTTCTTGCAAGAAACCACCTTGCGTTTTCATCAATTGAGAAAATGCAAATCGGTATAGAGGTCATACTTCGAACCAATTACTAGCGTTTTGCTAAAAAAAAACAGCTAAAGACACAGATACAAAATCGAAAAATAACTCTTTGACCAAGTACACTTTCAACCTCGTTTGAATAGGAAATCAACATACACACATCTTTACTTTGTTCTGTTGTTATGATCCATTGTCACAGATCTACTTATGCTCTAAAGAGAAGAATATGGAATGAATGAACGCTTCATTTCTGAAGAAATTGCTCATTCGAAATCCCTTTAATCCTTCTGTAACATAATGTCCAGGGTGTGTGTCATACTCTCCTATAGTACCAATAAAAAAGCCTACAGAAAATTGGGAGCAATGGCATAATGTGCCCTCAAAGCGGTAGTAGATATAACATATCGTAATCAACATAGCTTTACCATGTTGCAGTTGACAGATGAATATGTTAGCGCTCATGATCAATTTATATGTAGATGAGGATAAAGCCGAATGGTAGCAAGAAAATAAACCAAACGTGTTAAGCCTCAAGGACTGGATAAAATATCAATAGGAGAAATTCAATTTTCAATCCACATGTTGAGGGGATTCAGTTTACATCCATGGGTCCAACTCAGTACATTGTCGCGCAGGTCAGCATTCACGCATCACAGTCAAGCGTTGAAATAAAGCGGAATACTCTCTCTCGAAGACGTGTCTGGAAACGCCTAACCAACGTGTGAAGGGACATTGGGCATTTTTTAACATATCAAGTTTACCTATTTGGCTATAATCTATATCATCATAATTTCATGGACAATTATGATTATTCGTTGGGGAGCAGTATGGTAGGAAAGATCGGATGAATGAAATGAGGGCGGAATGATTGGATGGAGGGAAAGAGAAGGGACGAATGATTGGATGGAGGGGGAGGGTGATGGAGGGAGGAATGATTGGATGGAGGGGAGGGTGATAGAGGGAAGATTGATTGGATGGAGGGAGGGACGAAGGAAGAATGATTGGATGGAGGAAGAGAGGAGGGAGGAATGATTGAATTCAGGAAGGGAGGAGGGAGGAAAGGTTGGATGAAGGAGAAGTGATAGCGGAAAGAAAAGTAGTAATGGACGGATGAATGAAAGGAGGGGTGGAATAATTGGATGGGGGAGGGAAGCAGGATTGATTGCATGGAGGGAGAGAGAGGAAGTTAGGATTGAACGGAAGAGAATAAACTAATTCTCAAATGAAATAAACAAGTTTATTGATATGGATTGATATTCGCTTTATTAATGAACCTATACAGACCAGGTGGGAAAAAACTGTTATGAGTTGACAACAGTTCTGATATATCAATGCAATATTTTCATGGATAACTATTATTTTTTGGTATCTGTTCGATATTTCTAATATTCATGATATATCTCTGTGTTAGCACTTTTAATCAATGTTCTAACATTATCATTATCCTCATTGTCACATATAATATTACCGTACCTCTCATTCGGCTTATCAAATAGACTTTTCCGCACCTATATCGCCCACTTTTCCGAACCTAAATCATCTGCTTAACTGCATCGTCATAGTCTGTATCATATAGCGTCTGTAGACACTTCGTTGCTTCAAAATTGTATTATGTATATAATCATTCTATAGAGCACACCAATACATCACATGGTTGTGATATGGTTTACGTAGTGTTCTTCAACTCTGCGATGTAGTCATCTTTGGCTGTTTCACCCGGTTGATCTTCATTATAACATTGATTCAAATATATTTCCATTCTTGAATACCGCTGTTATATGCTTTTATAATCGGTTTGACAAACAGCTCATTTCATAAATTCCACTTAATTTGTTTCTCGGTATCGTTAGGTGGAACGATCTCCTTACTGTCTTCATATCCACACGCACCTTCTGAAATCTTTTTTGTTTTACGTCGCTCCATTTCGTCCATAGTCATTATCTGACCTCTGTCCCTCTTGGACCGGGTTGGACCGAACGCACCCATTCAAACTTTCTCAAATTATGTGATAAATATAGTACACTGACGGCATTCTGCGATCGTAGCGTGCAAGATCTCTGGCGCTGCAATTCCTAACCTGTGTTTAATTCCGCTTAATTCGGGACTAGGGTATTCAAATGAACACTGACAAAAAATATTTATTTCATATATAATAGTCAGTTTTTGACATATTAAGCACTTTTTGTGCCAACAATTCCCCCAATATTCCCCCCGATATTTGAACACAACATCTGTCAAAATAAGCCGAATTGGATTCCCGACTTTGTGACGTCACATTGGTTCACCAAGACCCCCGTTTTCGATGTATGTACATTTTTTATTAGATGGAGCTTAGATGACCTAAGATTATATAGTGTGCTACGTTTCAGGTCTTTAGCCATGAGAGTATCGAAAATGTTTTATAGGGCGAAATCAGCCCAGCCCTTCAGCTGCGGTATATCTCCAAACCGCCCAGGTCAGATAGGGTTAATCTAGATGCTAGGTGCTAGAGTTAAACAGGGTTAATTTGTTTTTCATTTTGCACCGTTGCGACACTGGCAAACATCTAAGCAACTTTAGAAAATAGTAATAGGAAACGAATTTGGTCACCGAATTCAGGAACACTTACCACACTGTGTAAAATGGTTCATGTTGTGAGTGGTAACTGCCAACAAATCTGTATTTAATTATATTGCGATCCTTATTTTGTACTTAACGCCATGTGTATTTGTTGCAAATCTACCATGGCAAAACGCAGTGTTCAATTACGTAGTGATCACGTATTGAATCGAAAACGTTGCATTCATTTGGATATTTCGCATATAACGTTGCCGGGAATTTGAGTTAGATTGTTGGATTCAGGGTCTTATGACATCATAGCCGCCGTGCTTATGATCCTTCAGAGAATTAAGCATAGTATGGATTAGACAAAAATTTCGCCAAGAATTTGGGATGATTTTAGGCTGTTATCGCTTTTGTGTAAACTGAATAGGACCCCAACGTCATGATATCGCTAAGATTGTTGTAAGCGAAATTAAATCATACTCACTCACTTGGAACGGCGCCAATGTGCCCAAAAAAAGGATATTATGTCTAAGTATGCATTAATTTACCTTTCACTGTGACCGTTTTATTAATTAAGCTTTACACTGTGATCTTTTTATTAATTAAGCTGATTATTCTGTTTTCTTCGGGTGACTGACCCGTAAATACATTAGTGTTTGAAGTCTTTAAATGTGTGTCATACCATAACAAGAGAAACATACACCTGCACATAATTTCCTAGATAATTAAAACTAGCTGTGAGGCTTAATTTGAAATTGGCGGTATCAATTCTGTCATATTCATTATATTTTCTAAGAAAGGGAAAGGCCTTAAAGGAACACCTCCATGTTCGTATTCACTGTGTGTCTGCAGCACACAAACAGTTTGACAGATTTGTGAAATGGAGGGACAAGTGTATATCAGTGCCTGTGTATTGTTCAGCCTCCTTACCACGTTATGTGTTGCAATGCACAGTGAACCTATTCCAGCGGCGAGTTTCTCTCCGGGCAAATTAGTCGTCAGTGGAAATAACCCGGTGTCTGTGTCAAGTTTAAAGAATAGTACATGTCAGTGTGACATGTCGGATCTCGTGTCTTCACAGATAACAGCGCAGCAACGAGAGGTGGAAAAACTCAAATCGTCATTAACAATGGAGGCTACAGAAAGGCAGAGACTTGAGAAGTCGCTGCTAGCTGAGGTCGAGGCGAGGAAAAAGCTGGAAATGTCGCTAAAGAATTTGGAAATTTCGTTACAGAGGGATGCCAGCGCAAGACAGAGAAAGCAACAGATAGATGAAATGAAAATGATGGCGTTGAAACAAAGAGAGGCTGATAATAGAGCCAAGCTGGGACTCCGAGTAACAAACCTGGAACAGTCACTTCTTACAGAGACTAGACGAGGTAAGAACCTGGAAGTCTCTCTTCAATGATTGCAAACATTTTTGCAGAACCAACTGTCAAACGGTCTCGAACCAACAGTTAAAAAAGTGGTTTAGCAAATAGATTCAAAATGGGAGTAGAAATAATATCTCTGGATTTTGATAATTTTGCCGGAAGATCTAAGAATAATGTCTTGAAATATAATAGCAAAGTAACAAATTATTTTTCTGATGACCCGATATGACCACTATTTTGAATTTGAGCATCAAATATCAGGGATATCTAAGTAGATTCAAAATGGATATAGGATGTTGGGCTATGCTTAGAGATCCATCAGTTTTGATAAATTTGCTCACTGAGCTAAGAATAACGCCCTGAACTACATGTACACGATCAGCATAAAAACTGTAATTTTCAGATTTCCCCACAAATATGCAAACTTATCCAAAAAGGCGTCAGTTGGTAAGCTTTGATGTGAGGTCCCTTGGCTTTAAAACAATTGCAAAACTGATCAGTGACTATTACACGAACATCGTGAAAAAGCGCCATATTGAATTAACGCAAGATGGTTAATCACTAGAATCATACAAATGGACTCAAAAGTAGCCCAATATAAGATTCCAAAACTTCTGGAAGTCTTGTGGCTGGGTAATCAATCATTCTGATGATACGATGAAAAGTTCAAATGTGCGCTAAGTTTCCGAATACAAGCGTCAATTTCGTCATTCAATATTCAGCTGTCGTAAATTAAAGACTTTCCGCAATGTAGAAGTGGTCAAATTTCTGAACCCTCTATCACCCTGACTATAATTTTCTAATCGGTAACGTCCAATCTGTATTGCAAGCTGTCAAATAACCACAAACACTAAGACATATGGCACTACACTTCTTATTTTAAGGCCCATGCATGCATTGGTCATCATTGGATCATATTTTCCCTCAAAATGACCTTAGAATGACCTCAAGTTCCCAAAGTTTTCTTGGTATTTACCCATACCTTGAACCAGAAAGTAACAAGTAATTAACAAACAGCACAATATTATGAAATAAAACAGAACCTCATTTGACACCTAAAATGCCCCTAATTTAAATTTTAATTGAACCATTCTATCCATACCCGCTTTAACACCCTAAACTATATAAAACTAATTTGGCGTCGATACTCATTGGTAAGAAAATTAATGTTAGGAACGATTTTTACAAATGTTGACCTTCTTTGACCACAAAAGTAATCCTAGAATTGCATTTACTAGAAAAACTCCGGTGGTATTTTCTCCAACCTTGAACCCTACCACACAAAGAACCAAGTTAGCATCGGTACTTTTTTGTGAACAAAAATTTGCCATCAAAAACACATTTGGTCTCCATGGCTGGCCATCTATCAGCATTTTCAATAGATCTACCGTACATACAACATGTTCAGTGACTATTTCCGGTAAGGTATCCAGATTCTGAGACAATCGGATAAAAAAAGCCTATATGGTCCTGACCACCAAGGTGTGAAATCAGCGAATACGCGTTTGATAAGCGAGCTGCCGCAAACACTTTTTCGGTCAAACACACGAACAACGGGTCATCGACGTCGGAAAAAAGGTCGTCACGCTCTTTACATCTATGCAGATATAGCAGAACAGTAGTTCCTTTCATGGGCGTTGTCCCTATCAACAGGAGGCCTTCATAACCATCACCGGTTGCACGAACAAGTAGGTTATTAGACCAAATTTTCACCCGTCCCTATCGGTAAGAGAAAAGAGTGAAAAATACCATTTGAATAGTGAGAAGCGATGGCTATACACTTCAATAGCGCCGTGTTCTCGTCATCTTGACAATGGGCAACATAGTGTCTTTAGTTCCGATTACACGATGTAGATCGAGGTTGGGGGGCATGGTCATTTATTCGCGGATGCGAGGCAACCGAAATTTAAGGGTTCGGGGAGTAGTTTTGGTGGAATTGTCAATGCCATTTTACCTTTCGTGGCACATGCTGTTAAATCGGTGGGAAAATATCTGTTAACTACGTGTCTACCATTTCCCAGTGACGTGTTAGATGGTGCAACACTCAAATCGGCAGTTCATGGAGTAAAACAAGCGAGGAGTTAATAAACACGTCAAAAAAGTTAGTTCCCCCAAAACGTAGCCTCATATTTTCAAAGATATGTGCTCGATTTCAATGAAACTTCTCACACATCATCGGGCTGACGAAGCCGATACTGAGTAATAATGATTATTCCATTGGTTGTTTCATGTCTGAATGAACAAGCGAGAAGTTTCAATAGTTGCAAGAGACATTTACGCACGAATTTTCGCGGCCACACGCTCAGTTAATCACCACATTAACACCTAAATAAAGTGTCACGGCAGTAAACAACGGTCATTACCAGGTGTATCCACCACGTCACGGTATCACTTGTCGGTATCGAGCTCGCATCCTGTTGATAGATGTGGTCATTTGCGATATTCTGTCATCGGCCTTATCAGTAGGATACGAGTTTGACGCCAAAAAATGGTACTGCATCGTGAGGACTACTCGCGGTATTGACCATTGTCGACTGCTGTATTACTTTATTAACATGTTGGCTTTGCGATTAAGTGGCTGTGTGTCTGCGAAAATAGTGATTAAATTTCTTTCGCAACTTTTGGATTTCGCCCGAACTTTGCGCATGCTCATACAGTCATGAAACGACATACGGAATAGCCATTGTTACCCATTCTAAAGCATATGCCTGTTCTTTAGCATTGGAAGAATGAAAAGATTTTTGTTCTATATTGGACGACATAATACCCTTTCCACCTGACTATATTCCAAAATGGACCTATTCCATATACAATTTGGATAGGGTGGATTTGTGACTATAAATGAGAATTACTCTCGACTCATGCCGTTCAATAGCTTATTTACTCCATTATCTGTTTTTCACTTAGTTTTGCGACTCGAGAAGCTTTCAAATGAGAATAATTTCACATGATTTTTGTTGTTTCGCAGAGTCTGTATATCCGTGGGCGTGGCAATCGTTGTAAATTTATGAATGGCGCACGTGCTGTAATCGCAACATTGCACTCACGACAGCTGTCTTTGATACACGTCACACTCCCGCTGTGCACACGAGGCGGTGCACCGGTTTTAGCTAACACATTGAACCATGAGACTATAATATGCTTGGTAACCCGACAGTAAATTTCAAGCAAGCAGTCAATGGCGTAGACAAGGGGGGGGGATTTTGACCGCCGGCATAAAAAAACATTTTTCACTACAATTTTCAATTCAGATCCCAGTCATTTGTTCAGTATTTAGGTATATAAAATCTAACCTAGACTCGAAGTCAGTATTTGACTGGTGCAAATATGATGAATATGGATCAGTTTAGATACTGTGCCGAGAGAGGACCACTAAGCTCACATTTTTGTTTGGCAACTTCAGACCAATAATAGACCAGGTATCATCGAATGAAAACTAGTTGTATGTTAAGAAGAAAGCAAAGAGACCCGACTAACGAAAACCAGAACTCATGCGGTCAGCCACGCGTCAATGCACCGCCCCTGCTGTCGAGGCAAACTAGTATTTTCTAAGGATTAGCTCGAAATATAATGGAAACCCGAGATTGAATGATCATTTCAGTGTAGCGAATGCCACGGTTATAAGACATTTTCGCACAGATTAAAAGTTTAACTTTTACAATCTTTTACCGTTCAAATGCTCCCAGTGAGCGCCAATTTACCATCAGTTTTCAAAAAAAACTACGCTGCCAGGGGAGACATCTCCTCTCAGACTCTCTCCCTGCCCCTCTCCCCCCTCAAATTTCACAACTTGTCTACGCCCTTGGCAGTGTATATCTTATCTCGTGCAATGGAAAATCCTCCAGAATTTTAAGAATCCATCAGAATCATTCGAATCAGTCAGCAAAACTCTGATGGCAACACTCTCGAGCTCGCAGATATCAACACTGCACTCGGTGTGAGATAATTAGATGGATCTGGTATAAACGATTCTTGATAACATAAGATCGCATCGACACGAAGCCTGATATTTTTAGAACGACAGTTTGTATCTGCATTGAAATACCGGAATATCGTTCTCTGAGTTTTATTACTCGCCTCGTCTGAGAGAACAAACCGGCCCCAGTGGAACAGCAAATTACGTCATCTGGACGAGTCCATCAGAGTTTGCTGCCAGAGGTAATTGAACTTCGAATGAGTACGATGGCCACATTTATTCTTTAATTTAGCATTAATAACATTTGTAAATGACGCTTTAGAATAGAAGTAAATGTTAGTTTTCCGTCCTCTAACTGCTAAGATAATGAATGGTAAAACGGAATTGCCTTTATGTTTTAAAACTCAGCCTGCGGTTTCGTCTCAAAATGATAGGCAATTCGTTCATTATCGTCCATTATCTGCGCAAATTAGGACGGAAAACTAACATTTGTTTTTTTAAATATTGACTTGGTCAGCCCGATGATATGTCAGAAGTCGAGCAAATATTTTGGAAAATAGGAGGCTAATTTTTGGGGGAACTTAATTTTGTTGAGGCATCAGTCACACGATCGAGGCATCAGTCACACGATCAGTCACACCGCGACGACATAAAGGTATAATTCGAAAATCTCCTCCCAAATCCAACATACAGCAAGCGAGGGATAACATCGGATAGGCATATATTGTCTTACATCGTGACTTGGTCATCGACCCAGCTTCTCAGAAGAGTGAAAAACAAGGACGTGTAGTTGCATATCATCCCTTGAAATTGATAACAATACAGCAAACCGTACAGGGTTCTACCTACTTGACAACCTGTAACATTAGACAACTCATCCACCTCGTATAATAGAGCGTATAATAATTCACGAGAACAAATTAACACAAGGGATCCAAGTTCACTAGGCTAAAAGTTCAAGAGGTCGAATATCGTCACCTACAGCATACCCTCTTCACATTTCATTTATAGGGCAGGTAGCCCAATTTTCCACTGTTGTTCTCCATCGTCAGGCTTCCGAAACATTGGAAAGATGTATCCGGTAAGTCGCTTAAAACACAGTCTTTATCTGCTAGTAGAGGACAAACGCTGTGTTATCACCCGGCCGTTTCAAGTATAGACACGTTTCTGTCTTGCAGTCCTGCAACATGACCTGCAAGATACATCAGAGACGTGTACCATCCTCCGTTCAACAAACCGCACGTCCAGGAGTGAGTTAATAACTCAGCTGTGTCGTTCAAAAAGAGTCAAGTCACTTCTGATGTAGTGGCGGCTGTTTAAGTTGAACAGGGTTGTTATTGTATATGCTGTTCCGTATCCCCATATCCGATGACCATAGATCTGAGAACCTATCTTGGGCATACGTTATCGTCGTTCACTGCAAGGATACCTTGCGACACTGAACAGATTGTTACGTCAATACGGATCAATGAATATAATATTCTTTTTCGGGGGGCTTGATGAGTTCTCACTGTACTCTAACGATTTAGCTTCCTTTTGCGGTTGAAGATACAGTGGTCTCCGATATGTAATTAGATTAGGCGAGAGGATTTCACGTCACTGCCATAACTCACTAATGTTCCAAGTGAGACACTGTATAGGAGTAAATAGTTGTTATTATACGATGAGACCAATTTTTCATTCACACATGGACAGACCGACAGTCAACGCTGGTCACGACAATACCCCTCCAGCCGAAATTGTCAGAGGGGTAAACACTGGAATAACACTTCTCCTTTAAAAAACACCTTGAAAAGCATAAAAGGATAAAGATTGCTTTAAAATGTTTCACGAACGGGAAATTCAACTGACGCGCAAATTCACATATATATATCAGGATTATATGCTTTGTTACGGGTGCTTTCCTTCATAATTTTGAAATAGCATCATTAGGTAAATTAAGATTGGGCAAATTAACAGTAAATACGCGTTTCTATGTCGGGCAGAGTTTTTTGATCAAAGGTATCGTAAACATTGCTAAATAGTTTGAGAAACAAATGCTGTCTTCGGCTGGTTTCGCATATTCGTTATCAAAATTCACAGTGTTCGGGATGCTGTCACTGTGAACGTTGTGTTCGATTATAGAAATATATTAGGCGTACTTCAAAGTAGCACTACGTGTGGTAGCGGCAGGTGGGGCGTGGGGGTAATTACTAAGATAGATTAATTCTGAACCATTTTCTCCGTTTTAGGACAACGCAAGGTGGCTTTTTCTGCAAGAGTGAATAATGTTCAACGATCCCAGACAATTGTGTTCGCGTACGTTATAACAAATGTCGGTGGGGGTTACAACAGTACCTCTGGAAAGTTCCGATGTCCGGTCTCCGGTCTGTACAAGTTCTTCGTCAATATACTAAGCCATGCTTTCAAGGAAAACATTTTCTCGGTACTCAAATTGAACGGGGAAACGAAGATGTATATATCCCTAAGTGATGACGTGGGTTCGAACACTGTTATTGTGCAGCTCCGGAAAGACGACTTGGTATGGGTAGAAGGCAGATCTACAAACGGTGTCGCATGCTGTCGAAGCACTTTCACCGGACATTAGCCCGAAAACATCGGCTAAGGGGTCTATTTTTTTTTTTTTTTTTATTGTTGTTGCTGACCCCTTTAGCCCGAATCACATATACAGACCGAAAAGGAAAAAAATAAATAAGACGTCAGTCTCTCGAGATCTTCAACTGCACACGGCGTGGGGAATTGAGACAAAGGCACGAAAAGCATTTTATCGAATAAATAATATGATTTGGCATCTCCAGAACTTTGATAATCAACTAATGACTCATTCCGTTAGACGAAATCTTCTTCCAAACTCTAATTTTGTCATCTAACTCGTCAAGTTGCCGCCATTTTCAGTCTCGTTGACAGAACGAGATTTCCAACGCGATTGACCTTTCTGACCACGTGACTCGTCCATTTCACCATAGTCAGATCAGAAAGGTCACGATACTAGTGCGCGCGCGCGGCCAAGTCTCGTTGAACGGTAATCTGAGGAAATGGCGGTAAACATCGAAATCGAGCGTTTATTGTGTTTTCTTCGTCGTCACTAATTTTTTGGAGTCCCAAACAGTCATTAGAGATGGTACATGGTGAAAGAACCTCAGGTCGGTCAAACTGTATCAAATTGGCATATTTTTTCTCTCCCGTTTCGTTATTTTCGTCAGCGAAAAGTTGCTCTTCGCGAGGCGAATTTTTTTCTCCAAAATTTAACCCACCCTCGATCTCGGCTGTGATAGGAATGCCACGCCCCCTTACCCTAAATTTACCTATCACAGCCAGAGTTTCTGGGTTAACCGGACATCTGTTATATTCCAGATAATGAGTGATGTAATATCTTAATATCTGACTAATCTTCTGATGAAAAAATAATTATTCAAAGATTACAATTATATGTATTTTTTGAAATATGAATGGGGACAATTGTGTGAAAATTAAATTGTCTATTTCTCGCGGTCGTTTTTTTTTTTTTTTTTTTTTTTTTTTTTTACCTGCTTGCATACGAGAATTTTTTTCTCCGGTGCCTCGACTTCGGCATGCTTAATTGTTTTATTCACCGATTAAAAGAAACCGCGCGTGAGAGTGACCTTGCCAATGGATAGTAGTGATATGATCTTTAGAAATGGTGCCCTGTGACTGCAGAGGGTGAGAAAGGTGTAGGGAGATGGCGCAATCAGCCTACGGGTATAATGTGCTATACCTGTAAAAATAACGGCCACACAACGGCTCTTGTAGCGATTATCCACAGCGAGAAGATGGTCTCCCCGTAATATCTTACATGTACAGTTCATATAAAAAATAACATCACACCAGTAGAATTATTAAAAGAGGAAATAAAATGAAAATAATGACAATTTATTTATATATTTAGTAGGAGAAATAATATGAAAGTATTGAGAATGAAAAATCTAGGTTTGGGATAATTTACAAGATATATTTTCTTCTATAGTGCTTCGTTTGAAAGTATTGACTTTTATTCAACTCAAATTGAATAATTTTTGCAATTTCATGGAATATGTTTTCGTAATTCGGACGGTCCCTTAATCGCGGTTCATAAGCTATAAACGGCACGTATTTCTTCAATTCGGAATTGACAAATCTACTGTCAAATAATGCTACACTCACAACTATTGCAAATCATTTTTGGTTAATCAATAATATAATTATATCACTGAAACAAACACTGAAATTCCCCACTTTATTTTCGCGCAGATTTTACATTTCACGCCTTGTTTGCGTATTGTTTCATGCATTCATGTTACCGTTTAAGTTCAAATATTTCATTAGACCATTTACCGTGTTGATCCTGTCGAACACAAATGAAATTCTATGGAAATACGGAGACTGTTATCATGCCTTTACTGGGCTTATTCGGAGTTACTTTGCTTCTGCATTATACTACTTAGATTTTCATCTTGTATCGAACAAACGTCTCTGTTGGTTGACTGGTTGTTTATTCATCATTCTATCAATGTATATTCAAACATAAATATCGACCGTGGCTATAAAAATAACGGCAATAAAACCCGAGAGTGCTCGGGTCTTCAATTTACGGCGCAACTAAGACAGACAAAAAAAATCGTACGTTAAATTCACCAAAGAACCGAGTTTACCATTTATGTTTTCGTGTATGTTTTATCTGTACCTTGAATAGACCTCTGCAAGACTGTGTTCCGTCATTTGTTATATTGATACATGAGTACCAACACCGTTGTTATACAGACTATCGGAGAGCGTTCGGTTCTAGACCGTCAGAGAACTAAGAAACGTTCTGGGTTAAACGACACAGGTGTGCAGTATCTTGAGCAGAGACTGGTTTGCAGAAGGAGAGGAGTAAGTTAGGGAATGCAGAGAAAAGGCCAGATATATAGCGAAATGACAGACTTAGACTTGAAATTGGTTAAAGCTTAGATTAGAGACAGAAAGATGGATAAAGAGAAAGTCATAGGAAGTATATTAGAACATATGTTAGACAAATGACTGGACGAGAATGTAAAACACAGCAAGAAAGAGCTGCGCATGTCAAAATTTCATTGAAATAACAAGTTATTACCTTGGTAATGTGATAATGTGTACCACGGATAAACTGTCCCGAGAAGATCATGAGAAGAGCATACAAATTTCGCAGGTGAAATAACGAGATTGCTTATGCCAAACTGCTCAAAATGACGGAAAATCTGTTCTCTGTGCTGCCTGAAGGTTAAAAGTGCAAAACTATGGTAACTTCTCTGTCATTTGATTGATTAACTGGAGTTGACAAACAGGAAGTGACGGTCACAGAATCTGATTAGATAATTGATAGTGTGCGACCAGTCTATATTACCATGTTTAGTAAACGCTGTGTGTGTTCGGATGCTTTCGGCAACGTAGATGACTAGTAGCTATGCTATGTTACATCACTTTTCAGCACTCGTAAAAGTGACTTGACCTCATATGCTTTGGCAATGGTGTTGACGAAAGTGATAACTGTGCCCCTTTGCATTTGGAAAAGTCTCCGAAAGTCAACATTCTTGTAGAGGAGTACAACATTCTCAGCGATTCCCTACAGAAAAATCAAAGGTGTAATCCTCACCATATGCATATATACATATACCCAATCTTAAAATAGGACCTGCAGTCGGCAATGAAGTAGAACGCCTGGGATCAACGTACACGGATATATGATATGATGATAAAATCATAGCAAAAGATATAATCTGAATGTACAATGTAGAAGACTCTTCAAATAAACTCTGTATAATGTTATCACAAAATGCACGTTTCTATCATATTTCAGCACATATTCGCTAGACTAATTGGAAGGCCTTTTTGATTATTTATCAAACGTACCACCTTTTCCAATACTTATAACATGAATAACTTCAAGTATCTTAGCGGAAAATCTGAGATTGAATCAGTGTGCGTTTACTGAAATTATGATTGGATTCTAGAGAATTGTTGACGCAAGCTGTTCGGTGATTATATGGAGGGATTAAATAGTTTCCCGTGGTTGGTTAGTGACTGCTGGAAGGACGAGAAGGCGGGGGTGAACACACTAAGTCAAACGGGCAGCTACCTACTCCTTGTTAATAATAATTGATTGTACATTCAGTAGTACGCGTAGGCCTACGTTTGAAATTAAACAGCACATTTTTAGCCCACCATCATCAGATGATGATGGTAGACCATGGTGGACATGGATCTTTCTCAAATTTGGTACACAGGTTCCCCTTGGGGTCTAGTTGTGCAAGATACCCTTTTGGGCCCGATTCGAAAATCCAATAGGGCCACCAGGCAGCCGTCTTAGATTTCCCCATGAAACTTTGTCATCGTGATTTCTCAGGAACTACTGCATGGATCTTTGTCAAATTTGGTATACCGGTTCCCCTTGTAGTCTAGTTGTGCAAGATAGCTTTTCTGGTCCGATTTCAAATCCAATATGGCCACCAGGCGGCACTCTTGGATTTCCTCCTGGAAACTTTATCGTGATTTCTCAGGAAGTACTGCATGGATCTTTCTCAAATTTGGTACACAGGTTCCCCTTGGGGTCTAGTTGTGCAAGATCCCTTTTTCGGTCCGATTCGAAAGTCCAATATTGCCACCAGGCGGCCATCTTGAATTTCCCCATGAAATTTCGTTATCGTGATTTCTCAGGAAGTACTGCATGGATTTTCTCAAATTTGATACACAGGTTCCCCTTGGGGTCTAGGTGTGCAAGATACCCTTTTGGGTCCGATTCGAAAATCCAATAGGGCCACCAGGCAGCCGTCTTAGATTTCCCCATGAAACTTTGTCATCGTGATTTCTCAGGAACTACTGCATGGATCTTTGTCAAATTTGGTATACCGGTTCCCCTTGTAGTCTAGTTGTGCAAGATAGCTTTTCTGGTCCGATTTCAAATCCAATATGGCCACCAGGCGGCACTCTTGGATTTCCTCCTTGAAACTTTATCGTGATTTCTCAGGAAGTACTGCATGGATCTTTCTCAAATTTGGTACACAGGTTTCCCTTGGGGTCTAGTTGTGCAAGATACCTTTTTTGGTCCGATTCGAAAGTTCAATATGGTCACCAGGCGGCCGTCTTAGATTTCCCCATGAAACTTTGTCATCGTGATTTCTCAGGAACTACTGCATGGATCTTTGTCAAATTTGGTATACCGGTTCCCCTTGTAGTCTAGTTGTGCAAGATAGCTTTTCTGGTCCGATTTCAAATCCAATATGGCCACCAGGCGGCACTCTTGGATTTCCTCCTTGAAACTTTATCGTGATTTCTCAGGAGGTACTGCATGGATCTTTCTCAAATTTGGTAAACAAGTCCCACATGGGGCCTAGTTGTGCAAGATATCGTTTTTGGTCCGATTCGGAAATCCAAGTTACGCTTCAAATTAATATGATATTCCCGAGTTGTGACGTTGCATCACAAGAGTCGGCGGATCAAACGGTGGGGCATATTATATATATTTACTATAGAGAATATCCATACCTTCACCTCCTATATCAAAGAGTTCAAATGATTTCGAATTAAAATGTATTTCTTCAAATTTTAAATCAGTTTACTTTACTCCATGCCGCTGCAAGTGAACTGCCCCACTGTTTCGTCTGCCGACAGGTCGGCTACACGACGGGATGTCACTCTTGTGACACAACGTCACAACTGGACAACTGTAGACTACTGTGTGTTTCGATCCTACGGCTCGAGATAATCAGGATGCATGTACTTTCAAAGTTTCAACATTACTGCACGGACCGGATCCCTTCAGTATTAAGTTTTACCATCTTACTATTTTCGAGCATGGTATCTTAAAACAGAACAGAATTAGCATTCGTTCCTAATTATAAAATCTTAAGTATGTTTCATAACTCATGCCAAAGTGTCAAAGAGATTTGTCTTCGCTTCCAGTACCCAATGATGACACGTGCTAAAAAAATACTATAAAACGAAGACGAAGGATCTTCCGGACATTCATTTTCACACTAACTTTGCTCATTTCACTTGTACTATAACAACCGACATCAAGTACACTTCCTAGAAATCTTGAAACTCCTAAAACTTAGACAGATAATATCTTGGTGTTTTCCAGTGTCCCTTTTTCGATCTTTTTCGCTCAAATTCGAAATTCTGCAAACAAAATTACAAATCAATCGTTTGTTCTTAGTAACAATGGACAAAAAGATCCTCTTGTCATTAGCTTACAATTATCGGACAATGGTGGGCGCCAAGATCCTTCAGGGTCTCTCGTAAATTATGTTGTCTATTCTATCTTGCTGTACATGTGAAGTTATTATTTGTTTGTTAAGAGACCGAGGTGGAGAAGATATGTGTGCGGGTTTATGCTGGTTGCGCGGGTACAGAAAAAAATATCGCTACAAAACGTCTCTCTACCTTGTAATTCAAAGGTATAAAATGCTGGTCCCAGTGGGCTATGCTGACAAGGCCAGTTTATGCTGTACTGTTTTGTTCCATTGAGAGTTCTATTGAGATCGTTGTTTTTTTTCTTGTAGTACCGTGCATGTAACTCTCTTGCAATGTCGATGTGTTATCGATGGTCTAATTTTCCTCGTGTGTCTGTGCAACGCTCGCCTGATCAATTCAGAGTAACGTTAATGGTTGTTTTCTTGATGGATTGTATCAGTGTTTGGTATAGATTATTTCCAAAGGCAAATGAGGTATTTATTCTCTTGGAATTATTGTCTGTGAAATGTTTAATAAGCCGTAAAGTGAACTCATATAAGTGGTTATACAGTATTTTGGTAGTTTATGAGGGTTCCGATGGGTGCACGCTATCGAATCACTGCAACAGTGCTCTGAACTTTCTCAAATAGATTTGATTTGATTTGATTTTTATTTCACCATGCATAACAATGTTTAGTAAACAAAATATAATAGTGGCGGGATGAAAACCCCGAGGGGTTTGTTTTATCCCAAAATAATAATTATATTTACAAAGATGATAATATGCGGTAAACTCTAACATAGTGAGACAATTCAATTTTGTTTAAAACAAAAATACAAATTTAATTTCCAACTTCCACAGACGGCAAACAGAATAGATGTCTAATTATGTTCCAGTAATAAATACGATTTTATCCTCGATTTGAATAATGAGAGCGAAACGTGAGATTTTAACTGAGAGGGAAAATTGTTCCATATTTTAGGACCCTTTGTTTTAGTACTATAAAAAGATAAGTCAGAGTAGTAAAAATCGCGATATAAATTTAATTTAGCCTGTCTAGTTGGGTACCTGTGGACAGCAGATAATTTTGAAAAATATGATCTAAAAGAGTTTGGAATTAGGTCTGTGTGATTGAAAAATTTGTCAACAAAAATTAACACCTGGTAGTCGTTTATTTGTTTTATGGACAATATTTGTAATTTTTGGAATAATGGGGCGGTATTGTCATATTTTGACGAAAATGTGATTAAACGTATAGCCTTTTTTTGTAACAGCAGCAACGGTTGAAGATGGGTATGATAAGTATTTCCCCAAACGATATTGCAATATGATAAGTATGGATATATCAGTGAGTAGTATAGAATGAAAAGAGTTTTTCTATTCAAATTATCCTTAATATGACGAATTATTCCTATATTCCTGCTAACCTTGTTCCTTATATCCTCAATATGCGAGAGCCAGTTTAATTTGTTGTTAAAAATTACTCCAAGAAATTTAAATTGGTCTACTTCTTCGATAGGGATTCCGGAAATAGATAAATCATTGTGCATTGGCATTTTACATTTCTTAGACGGACTTATTATCATAAATTTAGTCTTTTTAATATTCAGGGATAATCTGTTGCATGAAAACCAGTCGGATAGTTTATTAAGTTCCAACGTCATAATCTCAAACAAGAGTTTCAGATCGTCATCAGCGAGAATTACTGAGGTATCATCTGCAAAAAGAATTAGTTCAACAATGCTGCTTACCGAGGACAAATCGTTTATATAAATCAGAAAAAGAATAGGACCTAAAATAGAACCCTGTGGTACACCACATGATATTGGTTTGTAGGCTGACAAGGTATCGTTATATTTTGTGCACTGAGTGCGAGATGACAAATAACTTCGAAACCAGTCATTAGAACTTCCCCGAAACCCATAATGACAATTAGATGCATCATGGGCTGTCCCACTGATGATGTGGCACTGTGTGACCAATAAAGAAGCTTTTCACCACAACACAGATGCCCCATACATTTTGGAGATGAGCCATACAAATCCATAACCCGTAACAAACCCGAAATTCTCATAAGAAACCCTTAAGGAGGTACCACATTACAAGCGTCTAGTCCGTCATTCATAATTCAACCGTCGTCCATTAGAGAATATCCGCGTCCATAATTCAAAGACCTATTCCATATTCCATATAACAGTATAAGCACCAAATTCAAAAAGACAATCATAGTATACATAAACGTAGGCTTGTTTCCTGCAAGAGAGAAGCAGTCAACAGTTTTCAATGATGCCGGCAAGACATCATGATGTTCCAAAAATATCAAATCCGTATCGCTGATCAGTATTCTTAATCTATAATATTCGTTGTAAAGTCGTCATCTAAAGAATGATGTATCTCAGTCACGCTTTGATTGTGACTGTTCATACTGACTGTACCATGAGGATCTTGAAGTACATGGGTTCATACGGCCCCTAGCCCCGGCTTAAGCGGAATTAGACACAAGTTACGAAACGTAGCGCCATAGATCTTGCACGCTACGTTCGTATTTTGCTATCAGCATGCGATATGTATCGCCAAATTTGAGAAACTTTGAGTGGAGGCGTTTGGTGGAATAGCCCTGTTTTATAAGTTTCTGCAACTACATGTTATAGGCGTACCTGTCCTATTATGACTATTAGAGATGACTATCCCGACCCTGCGAATTTTGACAAGTAATTAGGAGACTACGGGGCATGTGGCGTAATCTCATCTGAAGGGCCCACGCATTCAACCTTACTGAGAGCGATTTCAAAATTCAACTTCAGGTTGCCTCTAGAGATTCCACATGCAAGTCCTGAGAACAATATAGTGTTTATTCGTTGACAGACAATGGCATACAGCCAACTGACAAACCAATATCAAACGCACACTGGTTCCCAGTTATACAATAAACCACATAATGTGATTCAAGGGAGACAGATCTTCAAGTCTGACTATTCCTACGAAGTAGGCTACAGATCGCAAATTGTCCGGTAATGAGTCAGTCAGTCAGTCAGTCCATCCGAATCCTTTCGTCGGCAAAATAAGGCGAACCGTTGACATTAGAACCTTGATTTTTGGCATGAACGTGCATTAGGGCATTGTCACGAGCAAGTTCTGAGTTGACCGAATTCTGAGGAAAATTTGGTTTATAATTATTTTTTTTAATTATTTATTGATAGCTCAGCGAGTACACTGTCATGCCCATCGGGAAGCCTTGGCTGTATGTTTCACTGTATATATAACACAGTACAAAACGTGATGGGATAATGAAATAGGAAATGCTAATTTTCCATCATTTGTTAGTGCATTTATCTACACTGCTATTACCAGGCAACTTGCCATTCTTAATATACACAATTCAGTATATTGTTATAGATATATGTAAACTGTGGCCTTTAACGTGTATCCTATTTCACATCCAAACATTTCATCACAGACCAAATCATTCAGGCTTCAAATTTAGGTCAAATTGCCACTGATGATGAAATATCCTACATCAACCAATTAAGTCAGCCTGAAGCAATAACCCAGCAGAACATAGAAAGATCTGGTATCATCCTTCAGATTAGCCTGTGAGCAACAATGATAAAATTTACTGAGGGTGAAACAAAGCTGTCCTGCAAGCCACCCAAGGAATTTATCAGCTTGTGTTGTGACATTTTGTTGGTATCATGTAAGTTGTTTAGTAGTTTACTCATTCAAATCTCCATACCATATTTTCTGTTATTCAACAGACAAATTTCTTTACTGGTTTTAATTGTTTAAGTTTTTCTGGGTTTCAACTGCTACAGATAGTCACATAGTACTGATACTGTAGAAATGGGTAGTGTGAATTTAATTATTCCATGTTTAGTACAATTTGTTCACATGAATGGTGGAATGTCTGGACTCTCAAATGAAAGTGGGTTATACATGCATAGCTCAAGTATGTTAGGTTTAAGGAACAAACATAGTTGCAATTAAGATATAACCAAAGAAATTTCATGACAATTATTGAATCTAAGAAGGCCCCTACCTAACAAAATTAGCTTAATAAAAAAGGCCTTCCTGACGTAAATTGTTTTCTTTTGAGAGAGAATGGTATTTTCTGGGTGAAGAATTTCCTGTATAAAGATAGGTTGTTCAAGGAGGCTTTGTTTTGCCGCTGTTGTGCGCATTAATGGTATGGAAACATGATATATGCACCCAGAGCCCTGATCTACAGCTGTATAAAACTCAACATCTGGCATTGACGGCATGTTTAAAGGGTCTTAATTTATTTTCTTTGGGTAGAATTTAACTAGATAAAGTAACTTTGATTGTACTTCTTGAATATTGACTATATATCACACTGGTATATAATTTAAACAAAAACATTACATGTGTAATTATGTCTAAATTTTTCTTGTCATTTCAAATTTTGATTCCTTGATTAAGAGATACAGAATCACTGCCACGGAGTGTGTTGGTGTGTCACAGAATCACTGCCACAGAGTGTGTTGGTGTGTCACAGATTCACATCAGCACAGTAACTGGTAAACTATTCATTCAATCCCATCACTTTTAATCTTCAACAAAATATTCAATACTGTTTTAATCGAAAATTTCTGGTGATTTTTGATGAAAATCTCTGGTGATTCTGACTTGGCCTGCATGTGCCCATCTTAATATAGGCAGGATTTCAACTTGGGGCTGGGGGGGGAGGGGGGGGTGGGATTGCCAAGAGCTCAGTGCCTGTTCTAATGCCTACCTTACTTCGTAGGTCCTGTGACGCATAGTCACACTGCCATGTAAACAGTATCAAATTCCTACGAAGTAGGCTACAGATCGCAAATTGTCCGGTAATGAGTCAGTCAGTCAGTCAGTCCATACGAATCCTTTCGTCGGCAAAATAAGGAGAACCGTTGACATTAGAACCTTTATTTTTGGCATGAACGTGCATTAGGGCATTGTTACCAGCAAGTGCTGATCTGAAATAATTCTGATTAAAATTAGATTTATAATTAACACTTCAGTATATTGTTATAGATATATGTAAACTGTAGCCTTTAACGTGTATCCTATTTCACATCCAAACATTTCATCATTGACCACAGCTTCAAATTCAGGTCAAATTACCCACTGCTGCTAAAAATACCCTGTCATTGATCCACTTTCCACTGTATGCCACATGGCCCTATTACTGAGGTTAATCTTAACGTGCATCTGGGACAATTCCACAATTGCCCGACAGCATAGGCCTACTGCATATACCCTCAAACAATCAGCGCTGTTTGCATAACTTAAATTGTTAAACCATATCATTGAAATAATATAGCAGAAAACATTGATGTGAGTTATGATATGTACACTATGACCAAAGACATGTTCATAATGTGCTAATCGGATAGTTAGGACAATCATTGCTTTGCATCAGAGAGTGTGTGACTTGGATTCAAGGGTTAAGACTTTGGAGGGAAATACAATTTTGACAGCAGAAATATGACCCCGCCATTTGCTGATTAGAGCGATAAAACAGGGTAGGCTAAATGGACCCTTTTCAATGCAGCATTTCTTGGCATGGATGTGAAAATATGAGGACATACTTTGGGGGTTTTTTTGTACCTCTTGAATATTGACTATATATCACATTTGGATATAATTTGAACAAAAAATTACATGTGTAAACAAAATATGTCTAAATTTCTCTTGTCATTTCAAATCTTGATCCATTTTGATTCCTTGATTAGGGGATACAGAATCACTGCCACGGAGTGTGTTGGTATGTCACAGCAATTCCGATTCACACAACGAAGCTGAGGTGGTTTAACGTTTATCAATGAAGAAAATCACCGATCAACCGCCATAGAATATAATGTGAAACAAGAAAACCGGAATAGTACATTCATCAGATTGCCGATACCCAAAAATGTGTTGTCTCATATATCTAGATAACAACGTGATGTAGAGACGCTATTTATTCGTCTTTGTACCGGTTATGCTCAGGAGAATGACATAGAATCATTATTATCTTGTGCAGAGAAGGTGTTGGTCTTGAGTTGAATTACCGTAAACTACATAAATGCTACCTTTCTACTATAGTACTATATATAAAAATGTCTTGTATTGTTGGGAAAATAATGTGATTCAAAAGTTGTTTTGAACCTGTACAAGGGCACTGAAAACCATTAAAGAGATGTAAATGTATTTTCACACGTAAAGCTTGAAATCTACTGAACCTATATTATTCAATCTGTTTCCTTTAATTAAAAAATTGTAAAATTAAATCGGCGATCGTTATTTATTTTGGAATGAAGGCGCATTAGGAGGCTGTTACCAACAAGTTCTGAGCTGACCTACTTTTGATGAAAATTTCTGGTGATTTTTGATGAAAATCACTGGCGATTCTGACTTGGGCGGTGCCCATCTTAATATAGGCAGGATTTCAACTGGGGGTGGGGATTTACAAGAGTTCAGTTCGCGTTCGAGTCCTAATGCCTACTGTACTTCGTAGGTCCTGTGACGTTAGTCACACTGCCATGTATTATACACCTGGGCGATTACATGTGGTGGAATTTTAGGCAATAAAATTTTTTTTTTGCCCGCACATGGATATTATTAATTTGGACTGTAAAAATATATACCCAAGGCTGGCAACGAAGGAGCGATAATAATATATTCGATGCTCAGTATATTAATATGTTATGTCATGGAATAGAACAACTCCCTTGGTGTATTATTCCCGCCAAATTATACATTTGGCAACATTTAAGAACATCTATTTCTTACTCTACTATTTTGAACGCCATTGATGCATTTGTTGTTACAATTGCGGTGAATAAATTCAATTAAAAATTCAAACACATTAACCGTGAATAGGTAAAGCAACACCAGAATCATAATTTAAGACTCTCTGTAGATCGTTGTTTACAAAAACGAAAATCGTAAAACTACGAGTACAGATATATACATGTAGTCAACGAATATTGACTTTTGGACATAACTATATAAAGCAAACATGGATACATATACACGAATAATCGGAAAGCAGACGAAAAACCACTTACATGCTTGCACATGTATACAGGTCAGATAATACTACATTGAATTTTCACTACATACATTGGCAAAAGAATTTAACATGCATGGCTGCGAGTTCATAAAGCTGGTATTTGTTAATATTCGAATGTAACATTTCGAGATATGCTCCTTCAACAATTACTTCGATCATCTTAATTAATAGCTTTAATAGTTCAATACATTCATAATCTAGATACACTTGAGGGTGATTCTACGAAAAAGGGGGGAAAGTAATTAAAATGGAATTCGTGAATAATGTCATTTGACAGATCTGATTGGCAACTTTCAAGAAAATAATTATTTTTTTCTGATTTTCGAACTACTTTTCCAGAGTCAGTATTGTCAATGCCCGTGTCCCAGACGTACAGATTAACACAAGCCGTTTGTGTAATTAATATATTTTTAACACATTATGATATATTTCTAACGTTGCACAATCTTGTTCTCTGCTGTGACATTTACCAACAATCAAGTTGCCAGTTTATCCATTCCTGACATTTTTGGCGCGATTTTTGCCACTGTTCAAAATTAATTGTCTTTACCGTCACCGTCCATCCCGTCACAAAGTACAAGCCAAAGTAATAAATCTGGTTGTGGTCATAGCAAGACAGTCGAGAACTTTGAAGCAACCACGTCACGCCCTGTCCACGTGACCTCAATGCACAATTCTTCTTTACCGTTACGTGTTTTTACGGTCAGTATTTCCAGTGACGGTGAAGACCGATCGATTTTCGATAAATTTTGTGTTTAACTGTTTTAAGAGAAAGTTTTGTTGTCGTGTATCAACGTTTAAATATACATGTAGAAAATCCGATTTTCTTATTGTTTAATTGGTACTCAATTTAATTCATTTCCATCAACGTCAAATGTTCATCAACTCTTTCTGTCGCAAATCGAGGTAGTTACCATCAGCCAATGGAAAGTGTACTGCACATTTGCGGAGTAATTTTATCATAGTTTCAGCTTGTTATTATAATTAGTTTGGTTCACTGCATGAAGAATAAACTTGGATAGCAAAACATTGTAGTTAGTTTGCTGTAGGAAATTCCGGTATATTTTAGTGTCAGTGAAACAGCACCATTCTGTTTCCAATGGCCTTGAATAAACATACGGGGAAAATATTCTCATGTTTTTGCACTGCACGACCATACGTATTGTTGGTCTTAGTTTTTGGGTGAAATTGTGAACACATTATGCCTCCAAACCACTGGGCCACATTTCAAGAGGAAGATAATATGGTCAAGTTTATAAAAACATGGAAATATTTCAAAGAGAGTGAAATGAATCTACAAGTAGAGTTTCTGAGCGATAAAATGCCTAAAAACTGTTAAAGTATTTTATATTTGAGTATGTTTTATGTGGTGACGGTACAGACAGTCGTCACGAAACCGTCACGAAAAAATCCAAAGTGGCACGCAGCCAGATAACTTAAATACAAGCTACTCATAGTCTATTCTGAAAATTTCGGACAAACGTTTCGATGTTGAAATCTAAAATCTCGCATATCTCATTTTCCGCTCTTTTTCGTAGAATCACCCATAAATAGATATTATTTCATTTAATGGACATCTGGAATTGAGGCTAACTGTCGTACAAAGAAGGTCTCTCAATGTCTGAGGCGGAAATTCTTCTGCGGACCTGATGCCTGTAATGTACATAGACACAGAACTCGCGGTATGTACATGTACATGTATAACATAAAGCTTTATATACTCAACACAGGCATACATTTATCAGTATATAACTCATTGTAATACTCTGATTAGCTTTGCTACTTCTGTGATTCCACTCGTGTACTTCCGTCGGGGAAGTAGATCGGATCTCACGAATGTGGATCAACAGCAATGTACGCAGTCGTAACAGTCAGATTATATTCACATATTTTGACTATTTGCTATCAATAGTTCAGGTACTATAATATTACTATAGCTACACCCTTCCTCACCCGTAGCCAATTCCTGTGCTAGAGTGGACGTTTGTAACTCGGCTGTATCAGAGGGCTGCTTATAATTGACGGTTTGTGGCAACATAATGCCGAATTTCGCGATTAATCTAACCCGAAATTTCCCCCTCTGCCACGGCCAAACAATTTCACACCGTTAAAAAAAAAGTATTTTTGTTAGATCGATATACACACGTTCGCAGCCCGTTTAAGTCATTTATAGACACTTAAAATATTACCTGCTAGCAACTGAGTCTTTTTTAGAATGAAAGATTCCTATGCCCGAATTGGCGTTGGACGAGGCGGTCGATGCTTAATATAAGACAGAAGGAGGACAAGACGACTGCTCGACAATCAAAGTTACAATATTAAACAGATAACGAAATTACCGAAGTGGCTGCACTGGCAGCGTTGTACTCATACAGGGAGAGCGTGACGTTACAAAGGAGAGACCGCATTGACAGCGTAGTCTATGGTTGCACTCATAACCCCACCAGGCCTGGGGGATCAAAATGCCCCCCCCCCCCCACCCCCCTATGAAACGTTCTGCGCTCTCTCCGGAACGACAAAAAAATGAGAGTTGACACTCCCTGACTTCAAAGTTTATTATATAAGGGTCAATTTGAACCCATTTGCATAACCTCCTGAGCAGAGAATCATGGTTAAATTCAAGATGGCGGCCAGGTGGAGTACCAGAAAACTGATGTTTTCGTCATTTTTTTCAAAATGTATGCTTTTTTCGCGATGAAGAATGGGCAAAAACTATTTTATTTCATATCAGATTAATATTTACTAATTTTTAATGCAGTTTTTGTGGAGAAATTGCATAAATAAAAAATTATAACAATCTAACCGAACAATCGATCAAAAGATGCCGTTTTTGAAGCGGCCATCTTGGATATTTTTACATTTTCTGGTAAAGCGTGACACAAGGCTATAGTGTGATAAGTTTCGACCCCCTGGCTCAAGGGGTAAGACAAATAACAGGCCCCAAAAAGCCCATGCCAGAGAGGGTTAAATACAGAGTGAATTTACAAAGCAGGGACCGGATTGACAGCGTTGTCTGTGGTTGCATTCTCACATAGAGAGTGAAGTTACAAAGCAGGGACTCGATTGACAGGGTTGGCAACGATGCACTCTTAGAGAGAGAATTGAGTTACAAATTAGGCACTCAATCGACAGCTCTGTCAGCGTTGTACTCATATAGGGAAGGGATGTAGTTAGGAAGTAGAGACAGCGTCCTCATTGTCAACTGAGTGGACTACATAGCAAGCGTTCAGCATGCCAACAGTGGTCATTTTCTGAAACTGCATAGACAGAGTGGTGAGGTCACAAAGCAGTCAGTGGGTTGACAGCATTGGCGGCTTTGCTGGGCTTGTCGAAGATTGAGAGAAGGAGTTAAACGGTTAAAAAGTATTGCTGTATGCCCGTTGCCGTTATTTTCTTGTTCTGCATTGACCTGGCAGCGTCGTCAGCATTGCACACTTAGAGTGAATGAATAGGATTTAACGTCGCTTTCAGCAATTCTTCAGTCATAACACGACGGTGTTCCTACATGTGACATAGCGGTTCCGTCGTTTTATCGTACTGCTTCATTGTAACAACTACTAATGACACAATTGCGACAATTGTGTCATTAGTAGTTGTTAGGTCGCCAGGTAATGTCGTAATTGCGTCTTTAGCAGTTGTTAGGTCGCCAGGTAATGTCGTAATTGCGTCTTTAGCAGGCAACTCTGCATTCAGAGTTGACAACGCATACCATGAAATGACAACAGTCGAAATGCTGGACGGCTACAGTTGGAATGCTAACGCTGTCAATACAGTCCATGCTTTGCAATTCTCTAATTATAATGTTGCAACGCTGACAATGCATTACCCCGCAAGTAGCTACAATTGGAGAGCTAACACCCACAATGCTGTCCCTGGTTTGTAACTTCACCGATTGCACTGTAACTGTACAACACCGACAACTTTGGCAATGTTGCACCTGGTATGTAACTGCATTCTATTTCGAATGTGTAATTACAACACATATAAGGGAAGTGGGAAGAGGTGCCGACATACTAACTGCCTCATATGACTTCACAGAATAGTCTTCTGGTAAACCTATTCTAAAGCACATACCAAGAATCTAACGATTCGTGATATGTGTTGTATCTCCGGTACGCTTTTATTGTACCTGTTCATGTGGCAACGTGGATGATATGACCACACGGCCCCTAGCACCGTCATAAGCGGTATTAAATACAAATCTAGAGAGCTATGATGGAAATGCTCTGACAACTCGTATACTGGTAATTGGTGAGCTGTTTCGCCGTGACAACTCGTACACTGACAACGCTCTAAATGCAGTACCCATACAACAGCATTTGAACTTATGGACGACGACAATGCAATCCCCATTATTGACAATAGCTATAAAAAGAGCACGCGGAGAAAGCTCTACCTTCAACTTAGCTTTTTTCCCTCTCTTTATGTTTACAACTCTGGAAACACATACAGCCTCCTCAAACGAAGAGGGAACGACCTATCCAATCCAACCATTACCCACCCACGCGACCTCCTCTATAAAACTAAAGGGGGGGAATCCCAAAATGGAAGAATAAATTTTATCTCGTTTTTTCTTACATGAATTACTGACCGACCAAGCGTAGTCTCGGAAATCACAGAAACAGTAATCCACCAACATTCCTCAACTATGAGAACAGGGAATTATTTGTGGACATAGTATGATTACTCGGGAATCCATAACATGTAAAGGAACGTCCTCAACATGGTTGCTTGCTAGAGGAGGGTTTTTAATTGACAGTCGACACGTGGGAAATGCGCGGAGGCGCATTCAAAAAAGTGGTGGAAAATTATTTTGAAATTATGGCATTTTTTAACTGCTGTCTGAAATGGCATTGCTCCCGTGGATCGTCTGACCATTTCAGAAAAGTCAGAGTGTGCCAAAAATTTCGCAGAGCTTTTGGCATTGCTCGAACAGGGATATCTTCCAGAAGAATACAAACAATGATATCATCTCTTCCTACCTCGAGTGATTTCATTCCTGCATACATAATCTCAGTTGGGCCGAAATGGGATTCAAGAAAGCCAGCGCTGATTACCAAAATGATCTTCCGGCTTTGTCTCATTTTATCAACAATGCTCTCGTGAATGGGTTTCCCCGGTGTAAAGTCGCGCTTGTGAATGCACAGCTTCAACGGTTTCTCTCCCTTTTCAAGCACAGCGTGCAAATTGCCAAGAACCCACTCATAATTGTCTTCGCAGTACGCAACGAACGCGTCATACCCATATTCTTCTTGTTCGAGTAATTCGGCAGATGGTTTTAGTTTGCTATAAAACCAGTATCGCAAGTTAGTGCGATAGCGATAAACGAGGTAAACCAGCAAGATGAAAACCAATGCGAATAAAATACAGAGGACTCCGACAAGGAGCCATGTATGACTGATACAACTGACCGATAAATTTTTTAGATCACTTTTAAATCCTGTAAAATCAACCCGGCTTCCATTTGACAGAAAGCAGGTATAATTGCCGTCTAGATCTAAGAAGATGTCAGTACTGTATACCCAGCGGATAAACTCCAGTGTCTTACAGGTACATTGAAATGGATTGAGTCCCAGACTGAGGCGAAAGCGAGACTGACCATACTGTGCAGCAGAAAACTGGTCAAACAGGGACATTTCTTTCTGGATCAGGTGAGTAAAGGCATTGAGGGACAAATCCAATCGGCTCATGTTTTTTAGGTGCATGATGGCTAAAGGAACACGCTGTAGTTTGTTGTTAGACAAACTGATCGATCGCAATGCTATGGTGGAGATGAAGACTTTATCATTTATATTAGTGAGTTTGTTCCCGGACAGGTCTAGTTCTCTTAGGTCACGAAGGGTTTGGAAAATGTCACCAGTTTCCGCTGGATCATCAATATACATGAACAGATTGGGAGTAGTTGTGATTGTTAGTTTCTGTAGTCCCGGGAATCCTGTAAAAAAATGATAAAGATGACCACACCGCATACCTGAAATATCCAAATCCGTTAAACGTTCGAGTCCCTTGATATGCCTTCTACAGTTGTCAAGATTGTTGTAAGACACATTAAGCGAACTCAGGATTGTTGAGCTGTCAACTTCGACATCACTGCTAAGATGCATCCAGTATAAAGCATTGCTGATATTAAGCGTCTCAAGGGATGGTGGTAGAATAAGAGCCGTTGAAACGGCCGAACTATCAGCTTCACTAAGTTTATTTATCGTTGATTTGGTGAAATTCAAAGTTTGACTGGACTGCAATTTATAATTAGCGGTGATGTATTCAACCGCATGCACGGGTGCACTAAAACTTCCACTCACATCAATGTACTTGATCGATTTATACTTCTCAAAAATGAAGAAATCAAAGAACACTTTCACCGGTATATATCGCATGGCATAGGCAAATGATTTCAAGATTTTCAGACAATCGGGTCTGCCCAAAGTTGGCGCTTGCTGACTATCACCCATTTGAAATATGTAATTCTCCGATATATCAAGATATTGAACACAAATAGATTTCAGATAGATCGTATCACTTTCATGCAGCATAAAGTTTTTGGGGGGTAACATTGGCCCATTCACGATACTGAAATTTATCTCCTCCATATTCCTATGCTGGAGTCCGTACAGCGCTTTCAGAGGATTCATTAATCCAAGTTCGTTATTGTTGGATAAGTCCAGTATTGACAGGTTACGCAGTGGAAGAAAAGTTCCCATCTCAATAGTTCTGATATCACAGTTAATCAACCGAAGTTCTTTGATGCCTATTTTTGCAAATGTAGTAAAAGTATCGTTTGTAAGTTTCCCAATTACGCAAATATGCTCTTCCTCACGAGGACGCCCCGCAGTTGAAAGCGTCCTCAGCCTGGTCAGTTCTACAAACCCATCTTCAAAGATGAAATCGACCGGGAAGTCCATGAAGAGCTCCCGTAAGTCCCGTAACTCCGAAATTCCCCTGTCGATGCCCTTCCATTCAGATGAATTGGTCTCGGCATATATTTGTATTCGCAACGTTGCCAACCGTTTTAGCGGTCCAAACAGGGTCGGAGAAAATATTTCTGGAAGTAGTCTGAAGTTGTTGCGAGACAGATTTAGGGACACGAGAGTTTCTAACTGTTCAAAGGCCATGGGCTCGAGCAGCTGAATTTGATTATCTGATAGGTCTAATATTCTCAATTGTGATACACCAATGAATGTGCCATTCCTCACACGTGTAATATAATTCGAGTCCAGGTAGATTTCCCTTGTATCTGGAGGGAACGTGAAATTCGGAATTTCCGACAAACCTCGATGACTGCAGTCGACCGATTTTCGTTGCCCATTGAATATACATTTTGTCCCCAACATATTCGTGTCCTTGGCATCTCGTCCGATAACACCAGTAAAAGCAAAACCAATGGTTATGATTAATATCCAGCAACACATGATGCGTGTCAACTATCTGTCCGTGATCGAAGTCAGGAATAACGGTGGTGTACAGATGAAGTCCTTCTGACATATAGAACGGTTTACAACAAAATGATATCAATTTGAAACTTTTACTAATGAACGGTAGTTTACATCCGTTGTTAATAGTTTATGTTCCGTGTATGGAGAGGGTAAAACCATACATTTTGTTCGCGTTTATATAGCTGTCACTTCTCTGCAATAAACCTGGTACAGGGATGAATATGCAGAAAGTTGATCGGCTCGAGATTAAATGGTTACAACACTAGTGAAATACGGAGGAAATCAGTCAGAACAAGTTAGCGATATAACGCAATGATAATATTGTGAAGTATGCTCAGTGTAGTAGGGGAAAAGACAGCCCACCATGAAATGCTGAGCAGTGAGTTCCACTGGAGTCAGGCCGGAATGTACTTTGGGGCATCTGTAAGAGAATCGGGAAACTAAGCTGGGGAAAGAGGGGATGAGACAAGGCTAAAATGTCAGAAGAGTGTACTAGGATGGGGGACAAAAGCTGGAACTAGGCGGGGTAAACCGGAGGTGGAACTACATGTAGGCTGGGAAAACAGGATGTGGGACTAGGCTGGGGGGAAAAGGTGTGGCACTAGGCTGGGGAACAGGATGTGGGACTAGGCTGGGGGAACAGCACGGGGGCCTACGCTAGGGGAACACGATGTGGGACTATACAGGGGTGAGACAAAGCTGGAATTTTATGTGTCGTTCCGCGGACAGGATGGAAATTTTGGTAGGGTGCCCCCCCCCCCCTCTCCCCACTCGAACTGGCAAGTTAAGCAGAATAACGTGTCCAATGGGAGCATCATCCCCAGTCAATTCAAGGGATTAAGGCAAATATATAGGCTGTAGACCGATAAATATAGGGGTATATATCTGCATGACGGGTCACGTTTTTTGAGTGCATTGGTTCGTCTTTAACTTGTTTTAAAGGATCCGCTGTTCACTGCATTAACGGGCGCCTTACGGATGCCTTGTTGATTATTGCTTTTGATCTCAAATAAAACTCAACCCCGAGAGTGGAAGAAGTACATTTAAATTAATAAATCTAATAACTTTCATATTCTATCACAAGAACTAAATCGAATATATTTATCCTCATGAAATATCTCAAATTATTGATGTTCATGCTCGCACATAATTGTGACCTTTGCTGGTGTAGAGATTTAAGGATTTATTTCTAAGTCAAGAACAATTTCCAAGAACAAAACTATCCGTTCGGGGTGAACTGTCGTTGTTTTCCCACATCCATGTGTTTCGTTACTAATCTTTGACAGCTCTTCTGTTTTAGTTTTATTCGGCGCTGGAGAATACAAGTAAACTGGAATTCGGTCGTAGCAGTGTTATACGAAAGATGTCTTTCAAGCATCGACTAGTAAATCCACTATGGAGGACGACTGAATAATGAATGTCGGATCGAATGCTAGCATCCTCTACAGTGTTTCTATGGAAAACATGGTGTGTTGATAAGCAGTTAATCTGGTACGCTACCATAATATGGCCACTCCGTCCAAACATTTTATTGTACAGACACGATGCCTGAGCATACTTTCTAGGGTCAAATATCACGCTTTATCATTTCTTTCTTGGTCGTTTTGACCACACTGTATCTAGTAAGTTAAATCTGTATCATGAAATGTTCACTCAAGGTAGCCATATTCTTTTGACAGAGCCAGTGGAAGATAATGGTCACGGCGGCATGATGAAACCGGGAACAAACACAGACTTCACTATACTTTTGATATGTTCGTAATGAGCGGTATGGAAATTAAAGATGTTACCAGTGACCACCACTAACTGTCAGTTGTACTAACACGAGCATGTTCAAGTTATAAGATATTTTCACAATTCACAAATCAACGAAATAATCCAGGAAATATAATGCATTTGAATGAGAATATTATGGTCTCCTGAAACAGGCGACATGGAAAATTAAACCGCGAATTGCTTTGCATCGTTCAGGTATATTGTTGCTTGTGGCTCTAGTATCAGGATTCCTCTAGAAAGATGATGAATTCCGGGAGGCTAAACACAATTGAGTGATATATCTGTATGTGAATGAGGCACCTTCATCAATAGTTCACATAGAACATGAGATGGCCAATCTCCGCCTAGAACATCAGATGGGCAATAGTCCACATTGAACATCAGATTGGCAACAGTCCACATGGAACATCATATGTACAATAGTCCACACAGAGCAGCAGATAGGCAACAGTCCACAAAGCACATAAGATGGACAAGAGTCCACACGGAACATCATATAGGTAACAGTCCACATATAACATCAAATGTACAATGTTCACACAGAACGTTATTTTGGGATTCCACTATCTTAGCATAGCACATATTCTAGTGCAGAAAATTGATCGAGTCCCGAGCGGGATTCGAACCAGCGACCCACAGAGTAAGGCATCTAATCGCCAGCACTATATGTCGGCGATCTAAACTACTCGGCCAACGGGCCTCCCACGAGAATAGGACGTAGCAGACCGGTAGTCTTGAAAGCGAACATACAGTACCCCTCTCATGGAACATACGATGGACAATAGTTCACACAGAGCAGCAGATGAACAACATTGATAATAGACCATCACATGGCCAATAGTCCACACAGAACATCAGATAGGCAACAGTGCACATAGAGCATAAGATGTACAATAGTCCACACAGAACACCAGGTAGGTAACAGTCCACATAGAACATAAGATGGACGATAGTCCACACAGAGCAGCAGATGGACAATAGTGATTAAAGACCATCAGATGGACAATAGTCCATACACAACATCAGATAGGTAACAGTCCACATAGAACATAAGATGGACGATAGTCCACACAGAGCAGTAGATGGACAATAGTTATTATAGACCATCAGATGACCAATAGTCCACACAGAACATCAGGGAGGTAACAGTCCACATAGAACATAATATGGACGATAGTCCACACAGAGCAGTAGATGGACAATAGTTATTATAGACCATCAGATGGACAATAGCCCACACAGAACATCAGATAGGTAACAGTCAACATAGAACATAAGATGGACGATAGTCCACACAGAGCAGTAGATGGACAATAGTTATTATAGACCACCAGATGTACAATAGTCCACACAGAACATGAGATAGGTAACAGTCCACACAGAACATAAGATGGACGATAGTCCACACAGAGCAGTAGATGGACAATAGTTATTATAGACCATCAGATGTACAATAGTCCACACAGAACATCAGGGAGGTAACAGTCCACATAGAACATAAGATGGACGATAGTCCACGCAGAGCAGTAGATGGACAATAGTTATTATAGACCATCAGATGGACAATAGTCCACACAGAACATCAGATAGGTAACAGTCAACATAGAACATAAGATGGACGATAGTCCACACAGAGCAGTAGATGGACAATATTTATTATAGACCATCAGATGGACAATAGTCCCCACAGAACATCAGATAGGTAACAGTCCACAAAGAACATAAGATGGACAATAGTCCACACAGAGCAGTAGATGGACAATAGTTATTATAGACCATCAGATGGGCAATAGTCCACACAGAACATCAGATAGGTAACAGGCCACATAGAACATAAGATGGACGATAGTCCACACAGAGCAGTAGATGGACAATAGTTATAATAGACCATCAGATGGACAATAGTCCACACAGAACATCAGATAGGTAACAGTCAACATAGAATATAAGATGGACGATAGTCCACACAGAGCAGTAGATGGACAATAGTTATTATAGACCATCAGATGGACAATATTCCACACAGAACACCAGGTAGGTAATAGTCCACAAAGAACGTAAGATGAACGATAGTCCACACAGAGCAGTAGATGGACAATAGTTATTATAGACCATCAGATGGACAATAGTCCACACAGAACGCCAGGTAAGTAACAGTCCACATAGAACATAAGATGGACGATAGTCCACACAGAGCAGTAGATGGACAATAGTTATTATAGACCATCAGATGGACAATAGTCCACACAGAACACCAGGTAGGTAACAGTCCACATAGAACATAAGATGAACGATAGTCCACACAGAGCAGTAGATGGACAATAGTTATTATAGACCATCAGATGTACAATAGTCCACACAGAACATGAGATAGGTAACAGTCCACCTAGAACATAAGATGGACGATAGTCCACACAGAGCAGTAGATGGACAATAGTTATTATAGACCATCAGATGTACAATAGTCCACACAGAAAATCAGGGAGGTAACAGTCCACATAGAACATAAGATGGACAATAGTCCACACAGAGCAGTAGATGGACAATAGTTATTATAGACCATCAGATGGACAATAGTCCACACAGAACATCAGAGGGGTAACAGTCCACATAGAACATAAGATGGACGATAGTCCACACAGAGCAGTAGATGGACAATAGTTATAATAGACCATCAGATGGACAATAGTCCACACAGAACATCAGATAGGTAATAGTCAACATAGAACATAAGATGGACGATAGTCCACACAGAGCAGTAGATGGACAATAGTTATTACAGACCATCAGCTGGACAATAGTCCACACAGAACACCAGGTAGGTAACAGTCCACATAGAACATAAGATGAACGATAGTCCACATAGAGCAGTAGATGGACAATAGTTATTATAGACCATCAGATGGACAATAGTCCACACAGAACATCAGATAGGTAACAGTCCACATAGAACTTAAGATGGACGATAGTCCACACAGAGCAGTAGATGGACAATAGTTATTATAGACCATCAGATGTACAATAGTCCACACAGAACATCAGGGAGGTAACAGTCCACATAGAACAGAAGATGGACGATAGTCCACACAGAGCAGTAGATGGACAATAGTTATTATAGACCATCAGATGGACAATAGTCCACACAGAACATCAGATAGGTAACAGTCAACATAGAACATCAGATGGACAATTGTTCAAATAGAACACCAGATGGATAGACAGTCATCCCTGGTTTCCTACATGAAAAAAAAAACAAAATACAGAGCTAACGATAGGAACATCCTGCTGCATTGTCGGCATTCTTGAATTATAAACGTCTGGCTTGCGGCAGCTGACTGCGGAATATCGATTTAGACGCCTATCATTCCTAAAAATATTTCACCTTTTATTTGTATTTACTGACCATACTGTGCAGCAGAAAACTGGTCAAACAGGGACATTTCTTTGTGGGTCAGGTGCGTAAAGGCATTGAGGGACAAATCCAATCGGCTCATGTTTTTTAGGCGCATGATGGCTAAAGGAACACCTGTAGTTTGTTGTTAGACAAACTGATCGATCGCAATGCTATGGTGGAGATGAAGAGTTTATCATTTATATTAGTGAGTTTGTTCCCGGACAGGTCTAGTTCTCTTAGATCACGAAGGGTTTGGAAAATGTCACCAGTTTCCGCTGGATCATCAATATACATGAACAGATTGGGAGTAGTTGTGAATGTTAGTTTCTATAGTCCCGGGAATCCTGTAAAAAAATGATAAAGATGACCACACCGCATACCTGAAATATCCAAATCCGTTAAACGTTCGAGTCCCTTGATATGCCTTCTACAGTTGTCAAGATTGTTGTAAGACACATTAAGCGAGCTCAGGATTGTTGAGCTGTCAACTTCGACATCACTGCTAAGATACATCCAGTATAAAGCATTGCTGATATTAAGCGTCTCAAGGGATGGTGGTAGAATAAGAGCCGTTGAAACGGCCGAACTATCAGCTTCACTAAGTTTATTTATCGTTGATTTGGTGAAATTCAAAGTTTGACTGGACTGCAATTTATAATTAGCGGTGATGTATTCAACCGCATGCACGGGTGCACTAAAACTTCCACTCACATCAATGTACTTGATCGATTTATACTTCTCAAAAATGAAGAAATCAAAGAACACTTTCACCGGTATATATCGCATGGCATGAGCAAATGATTTCAAGATTTTCAGACAATCGGGTCTGCCCAAAGTTGGCGCTTGCTGACTATCACCCATATGAAATATGTAATTCTCCGATATATCAAGATATTGAACACAAATAGATTTCAGATAGATCGTGTCACTTTCATGCAGCATAAAGTTTTTGGGGGGTAACATTGGCCCATTCACGATACTGAAATTTATCTCCTCCATATTCCTATGCTGGAGTCCGTACAGCGCTTTCAGAGGATTCATTAATCCAAGTTCGTTATTGTTGGATAAGTCCAGTATTGACAGGTTACGCAGTGGAAGAAAAGTTCTCATCTCAATAGTTCTGATATCACAGTTAATCAACCGAAGTTCTTTGATGCCTATTTTTGCCAATGTAGTAAAAGTATCGTTTGTAAGTTTCCCAATTGCGCAAATATGCTCTTCCTCACGAGGACGCCCCGCAGTTGAAAGCATCCTCAGCCTGATCAGTTCTGCAAACCCATCTTCAAAGATGAAATCGACCGGGAAGTCCATGAAGAGTTCCCGTAAGTCCCGTAACTCCGAAAATCCCCTGTCGATGCCCTTCCATTCAGATGAATTGGTCTCGGCATATAGTTGTATTCGCAACGTTGCCAACCGTTTTAGCGGTCCAAACAGGGTCGGAGAAAATATTTCTGGAAGTAGTCTGAAGCTGTTGTGAGACAGATTTAGGGACACGAGAGTTTCTAAATGTTCAAAGGCCATGGGCTCGAGCAGCTGAATTTGATTATCTGATAGGTCTAATATTCTCAATTGTGGTACACCAATGAATGTGCCATTCCTCACACGTGTAATATAATTCGAGTCCAGATAGATTTCCCTTGTATCTGGAGGGAACGTGGAATTCGGAATTTCCGACAAACCTCGATGACTGCAGTCGACCGATTTTTGTTGCCCATTGAATATGCATTTTGTCCCCAACATATTCATGTCCTTGGCATCTCGTCCGATAACACCAGTAAAAGCAAAACCAATGGTTATGATAAATATCCAGCAACACATGATGCGTGTCAACTATCTGTCCGTGATCGAAGTCAGGAATAACGGTGGTGTACAGATGAAGTCCTTCTGACATATAGAACGGTTTACAACAAAATGATATCAATTTGAAACTTTTACTAATGAACGGTAGTTTACATCCGTTGTTAATAGTTTATGTTCCGTGTATGGAGAGGGTAAAACCATACATTTTGTTCGCGTTTATATAGCTGTCACTTCTCTGCAATAAACCTGGTACAGGGATGAATATGCAGAAAGTTGATCGGCTCGAGATTACATGGTTACAACACTAGTGAAATACGGAGGAAATCAGTCAGAACAAGTTAACGATATAACTCAATGATAATATTGTGAAGTATGCTCAGTGTAGTAGGGGAAAAGACAGCCCACCATGAAATGCTGAGCAGTGAGTTCCACTGGAGTCAGGCCGGAATGTACTTTGGGGCATCTGTAAGAGAATCGGGAAACTAAGCTGGGGAAAGAGGGGATGAGACAAGGCTAAAATGTCAGAAGAGTGTACTAGGATGGGGGACAAAAGCTGGAACTAGGCGGGGTAAACCGGAGGTGGAACTACATGTAGGCTGGGAAAACAGGATGTGGGACTAGGCTGGGGGGAAAAGGTGTGGCACTAGGCTGGGGAACAGGATGTGGGACTAGGCTGGGGGAACAGCACGGGGGCCTACGCTAGGGGAACACGATGTGGGACTATACAGGGGTGAGACAAAGCTGGAATTTTATGTGTCGTTCCGCGGACAGGATGGAAATTTTGGTAGGGTGCCCCGCCTCCCCTCCCCCCCTCACTCTCTCCACTCGAACTGGCAGGTTAAGCAGAATAACGTGTCCAATGGGGGCATCATCCCCAGTCAATTCAAGGGATTAAGGCAAATATATAGGCTGTAGACCGATAAATATAGGGGTATATAATTGCATGACGGGTCACGTTTTTTGAGTGCATTGGTTCGTCTTTAACTTGTTTTAAAGGATCCGCTGTTCACTGCATTAACGGGCGCCTTACGGATGCCTTGTTGATTATTGCTTTTGATCTCAAATAAAACTCAACCCCGAAAGTGGAAGAAATACATTTAAATTAATAAATCTAATAACTTTCATATTCTATAACAAGAACTAAATCGGATATATTTATCCTCATGAAATATCTCAAATTATTGATATTCATGCTCGCACATAATTGTGACCTTTGCTGGTGTAGAGATTTAAGGATTTATTTCTAAGTCAAGAACAATTTCCAAGAACAAAACTATCCGTTCGGGGTGAACTGTCGTTGTTTTCCCACATCCATGTGTTTCGTTACCAATCTTTGACAGCTCTTCTGTTTTAGTTTTATTCGGCGCTGGAGAATACAAGTAAACTGGAATTCGGTCGTGTTATACGTCCATATAGAACATAAGATGGACGATAGTCCACACAGAGCAGTAGATGGACAATAGTGATAAAGAACAAATCCATAGCAGACTTCAAAACAAAGTGGGGCCCCCTGGCAAACTCAGTCGATTGAGAAAAAAAATGTAAGTGGTTGGTATCGCTATCAAAGAAAAAAAAAATACAACACAGGTTCTCCCCCGTATTTCTTGATTAGAAATATGTAACTTCCAATTAATTTTTTTTTTCTTGTCTTGTTTGTTTGTTCTTTTTTTTGCCCCTCCCCCCACCCAGCACCCCTATCTCGCCCTTGGCGCATATACGATAGCCCTGATCTAACGAATGCGAAATATTTACTTTTGTCGGAGAACGGTATTATTAGGCGCTCGCTTTATACAGTTTCTTATTTCAACTAATATATGTATATATGTGTATGTGTGAATCTAAATATATGTATATGTGTATATAAATGTGTAAGCATACATGTGTAGGGTAGTGTATATATATGCATATGTGTAGGTGTACATGTGTGTATAGATAGACTTATGTGTATGTGTGTATCTGTATATATCTCCACAAGTGAAGATATACAGCAGAGCTGCATTTGTATGTGGTAAAACTATATAAATAAATAACTATACAAAGATTCATATGTGTATGTATGTATGTGTGGGTATGTATGTATATGTCCGGTAAATATGTTAAAGGAATAGAGATAATATTATGCTCAGGATATATATAAATGTTGAAGATATTCCAATATAATTTAGCTTTTTGGAGGAATTTGAAAACTGGAAGTTGTTGTATATTATGCTGACATTGACATAGGATGTTTTTGTTTCTTTGTTCTTTTTGTCATACATGTACATATATATATATCACGTCTTATTGTGAGAACACGTGCCAGAAGGAGGTACAATATATGTACTTTATTTCTTTATTGTTTAGTCCGTTTTCCACCAACCCCTAACCCCTTGGCCACGTGAGCATTTTGATGGGTTGATTGTAAAACCGTGGCAAATTATGGAAATAAATGCCCAATGGCCCAGTCCAGGGCTTATCAAAAAAAAAACAACAAAAAACAAAAACAAAAACACAGAACATCAGATGGACAATTGTTCAAATATAACACCAGATGGACAGTGATAGACAGTCATCCCTGGTTTCCTACATGAAAAAAAAACAAAATACAGAGCTAACAATAGGGACACCCTGCTGCATTGTCGGCATTCTTGAATTATAAGCGTCTGGCTTGCGGCAGCTGACTGCGGAATATCGATTTAGACGCCTATCATTCCTAAAAATATGTCACCTTTTATTTGTATTTAATTATTTTGCAGTTTGAAAATGCCTCGATAACAATCATAAACACCGAGGTAATATACCGTACGTGGCGGGCTTAATATTTACTCAGTTTTTCGTGTGATACATATACTGCATTAGTCTATTAGGAACATAGCCTTGGTCGGCGGTTTATCCCGTGTTCGGTGTTAATCCAAAATACACGCGTCTAGTCCGTCACTCAATATTTAGCCGTCGTCCATTCAAGAATTTTCGCGTCCATAATCCAAAGACCTATTCACCAAATTAAATGGATAAATTATACTATACATAAAACTAGGCTAATTTCCTGCAAGACAGAAGCGGTCAACTGTTTTCAATGATGCCAGCAAAGGCAGCCAACATCAGGCTGTTCCAAATATATGAAAACCGTATCGCTGATCAGAATTCTTAATCCATATGATATAAGTTATCGTTATCTAGCGTATGATGTATCTCAGCCACGATTTGATTGTGTCTGTTCATATGAACACTATGATGATCTTGAAATACATTAAAAGTTCATACGGCCCCTAGTCCCAAGTTTAATAACTTAAAGCGGGATTAGACACAAGGTACGAAACGTACCGCCACAGATCTTGCACACTACGCTCGTATTTTGCTATCAGCGTGCACTATGTATCGCTTGATGATATAACCCTTTTTTACAAATTTCTGCAATAATGTTTTGTGACGTTGGATAAAATCGTCACATTTAACACAGGATCTAGCAAATGCTACTAGGCGAGATATGTATACGTCATATGCAGGTCCCTCTTGTATATTACTGTCCAGATAGGGATTGTTTACGACGTCGAAATTGTAATCATCTCTTTTGTCGTAAAGTCGACGAGAGGGAACGCCCGCTTCACATACACATGTAATAGTTACATCACGAGACTATGTATGCAAATTCTTGGCAAGATATTGTGCTCGAGGAGGGGTTGTGCTAGTTTCCTTACACTCTGAATTAACTGGCTAGTTCAATGACGTCATTGTACACCAAATATGATAAGCGAATAGTCTGAAATATTCCTTTGAGGAGTTTGGTTTATATGCGTTAATTTATTCATGCAATATGTTTAATACTACCACTGCAAAGCAGGGTGAGAGGGATCGAGTTAGAGGGTCCAATAAACCTAATTAACCAAGTAACGACGGTAACGAGCTCCTGTGAAACAGAATAGTGTCATGTCCCTGCCAGTTCTTACATATTGCATCAGCTTTCCAATCGAGAAGCAACTGGAGGTGAAAATCATCTGAAAAGTCTACAAAAAATAAATATCAAACTGTGTCAGGTCTTCAATTTTAGATAATTACTCTGTATCATGGCAAGACAGATATAGGGGCGACAGTCCTTAATTTGAAGTAACTGTCTGGTGTTGACTCAGATGTGTCTGTCTGCTCAGCCGACTATCTTTCAATGTGATTATATAGCTATATATTGTGTCATCATCAGGGCACTTTCTCAATGACGGAAGGGGTGCTTTCAGAGTTTGGGAACATACCCTACAGTCTGCATAAGGATAATATAGATGCGCAAGGCTAAGACACAGAAGATCTGGTTAACCGACGTGAACATTTGGTTAGTCTGGCGCATTTATAGGTTTTCTCCGCTTTGGAAAATGTTAGACTGCTCGACAAAACCATTCTGTGTAAGAATTCGTGCAGGTTTTCGCCGTAGATAACGATATTTGGTATTGGATTGTAAACAAATCAGCACAAAATGACAATGTTGTGCCACAAGGCGCCCGTACCTGTAGTGTGTGCTACGATGCTATTTCGGATTGACTTCCTTTGGTGATCATTGTATTATCTCAAGTGTGGCTTCCCCTGGAGATGAACGCCATGTGGGCGCCCTCTGTTTCGTATTTCATGGAGTTTGTTAGATTGCTGTGGATTCGACCATTATCTGACGTTGGACCGTTGTATGAAGATTGACCTGTGTTTGATGTAAATCGTACGTCTATATCCTTATATAATGGGAGACATAAGCTATTAAGGTGGAACCCGATGGGAGGCAGTTAAGATCATTTTCTGGTAAATACTGAGATGAAACATACTGACGCATTGTATATACATATAAATATCCCTCTTCACTGCATCTTCCAGTGAAGGTATTTGGGGACAGACGAGGGATGTAATTGTTTGAATTGAACATCTTCCCAACTGGTCTTTGTTAGTCCCTATGAAAATATCAAGAAAAAAAACAGAGGGTCCTGAAAACATACCAGCAACTTGTCCATTCCAATCACCCCCACAGGCATTTCTACAAAAGTCGTTTACATTTAGGTAGCAATATGTTTGAATAATTGGAAACGTGGAGTGTGGTAATTCCTGCAGTTGCATGAAATAACCATGGACCAAGACCCGTTATATAGAAGGGATATCAGATATCGAGTCTCGAAGTTCTTTTTCTCTTTATTATTATTTAATTTTTTTTCGCAAAGCGTCAGATGCCACTTTAAGAGCTGTTGTCGATTGATAATTCCTGCGTCACTAATCGGAAGATATCCAACAAACAGAAGTGACACTAAAGCTCAAATCTCACGCCACGGTACAGCACATTAGTATTGTGATTTTTTGTTAGACCATACCTAGGTGCATCCTTCTAGGGTGGGATGCAGTCTGAAAAATGCGGAGATAGTATACTAGAAGCATTTATGGCGGATATGGAAGCATTCATATTACGAATTACAAGTACAAATTTTTTTCTTGTCTCTCCCAACTGAGGAGCAAGTGTTAGAATGGCATTGGAAACTCGCCCAAGATCAGGTATCTATTCAAAATCAAAAAGCAACACATATTTCTCACGTTATCTTACGTTATCCTGTACAGACAACTGAGTGAAGATCTGAAATTGTAGGTGCGGACCGGCTTCAGTGTTCAATCGACAAGAAGAAGAAACAGTAGCAAATTGCTTGTCCAAAATGAAAAAGCGCGGTATGGGTTCGAAACAAAATCCATGGAATTCCTTCAAGACCACTGTATCAAAATGGAGCGGAACTCACCATTCGAGGGCGGTCTGTCAGGGTGTGACTAGTATTACCGTTTCATGGCTAGAAACTGTCACATCATCGGCATTAAAACTCCAGAGCTTCCCCGGCAATCTAACTTCACTGGGGCACAAAAAGCATATGACTCTAAATGAATTACAGAAAGTTCGAAACATCGAGGGAGATGACAGCAACGAAACGAGTTCTGGTCAAACAGGAGTAAGAAAATGAAAAACAGAAGAAATATCAATCAAAGGCAACGAATAGAAAGCCAAAAACCGCGAGTAGAAAACCAATGAAATAACCGCTCCTTGGCAATCTCCAGAATCGTCTCGAGGATGCTGAAGACTTGGAGTGGATGGGAAGTGGTGCATCCTGAAAGGGATATAGAAGGAGTACAGATGATTGGATTCAAAGTGAACCTTGTAACTTATCGATCCATCAGTTCTTAGTGGGTACATGTATACTTGGTGAACACCGAAAATAAATAAAATTCGCAGGGGTGAGAAAATGGACGGTGCACAAAGTCTACCATCTTTTTCAGGCTTGTTTCGAGAACTGTCTGATTTGTTGGACGGTAGACAGTGGGATAGTCATGGCAAGACCACTGAACAGACCGATGTTGTTTTGCAGTTAGATCTTCGCCACTCAGCAAAGTTTTTGATCTAGTATTTCTTCCCTATTTTTCAATCTAATTAAAATTGGATCCTATCTGCTCCCCATTTGGATGCTGTCGTTTGTAGGATCTAACAGGCTTGCAGTAACTCTCGTGTTAACCAATGGTGCTTTGAAGGGAACATTGATGACAAGGAATTTTTGGTTGGCTCAGCCGATTTAGCGGGCTCGCTGCTCTTTTCATGTTGCCGCGATCATGACATTATGGCACCATAATACGGGGTAGATATATGGACTGATCTTTGGTGTAAACATTGGGGTAAATGGACAGAGTGAACCTATCTCCCCTCTGTGACTGCAAATTGGTGAGTCCAGATGAGACCATGATGTCATAATGCTATTAAATATCCATGGTATGGACCCTCAGAACACCAAATTCAATTGAAATACGTAGGATCCTATATAGCGACATGTACGATTGGGGGGCATTAATAGGATATCAATTTATTAAGATTGCCTATTGTCTGACACATCCTGTGACCTTCCTGTCAGACTGCATGTGAATATTGGGACAATAGAATCAAATATAATATCAAACTCAAAAGACATACCATAGTAACCGAATGCTATAAACCAACATTTGTGAAATACCACGGGAAAATAGCAGACACAATACATGACTGTGAGGTTATTCGACATCTTCAACATCTTTTCCCGCCACCCTAGTTATTTTGCGGTAAATAAAATCCGGAGAGGAAAATGAAATTTACAGAAATAAGCTCTGGCAGCTTATAATTAACCCAGCCAGTGGGCGGGGAAATAGCAAACTATAAGAAAGTATGCAAATATGCGAGATTAATTAGCTCAGGGATCCAGAATATCCACTTTCCTATTAAATATTACATTTTAAATATTACATTTATTATATTACAATGATTAACAGGATTATATTTGCTACTTGCCCATGATAATCATCTTACTATAATTTTATTACTCGTCTCTGTGTGTTTGGTCACTTAGAGTTAGCTAAACTTCAAAAAAGGATTCTAACGCCTATTGTGAGAAGTCCCGAATAATAAAATATACCGACAAAGAGGTCAAAGCTATAGACAACTCTAGTTGTATTTGGTTAAGAGAGTTTCTTCCCCTGAAAAGGATTTCCATAGAGTTCTGATGCAGCTGAAGATATCGCCATGTCTATGAATATGTGATCTTATCATATGCAGTTGCTATTAGCCAGTAGATGCCCAGATGATCTGTTGTGTGGGCTGAATAGGAAGAGAGTAAATCTAGATTGGAATGGTATCGGATGCCGATATCCAGATAAGAAGAGAGATAAAGTGGATATCGAAGAGACTTGACTGGTTGATAGGTGTCAGAGTATCGGTGGAGTGGTAGATACATAACTCTTGCCCCTCGACCCACCCATCCCCCATTCCGCTCGCCACTGTTCCTTTTTGCCCATCGTCATTAATCTTAAGAAATTTCGCAGGTGGTAGGATAAGCCTCTGGTGCAATACATGTATATGTACATCACTAACACAGAGGTCGCTGTATATGATTACTGTTGGGAATCACATTGCAGGCTTTCTTCACAGAGCCCAAGAACATGCATTGGAAACATTAAACGATATTGTTGACCCATTGCAACGAAAAAAGTGCTGTGGACATATGGTACAAGCTCTTACTCAACATCATTTATATATTCTGGCTCGATATCCAGCCTGAGCCTATAAATAAAACTAGTCCGGCAGTCAGAGGGGTGAACCGTGCGCTAGAGGTCCCACAATAGGTTTTAATGGTTTTGACATCTAAGGACCATGCAGATAACGAAACCGAAGGGTGCCCACCTGGTACCCTTGAGCATTTTGATAAAATGGCAACCACAAGGAAAATAACTAATATTATGAAATTAGAAATAATCTGATCAATATAAGAATATTTTGCTTGTCCTTGAGTCTAGGGAGATTAAACTTGCCACACTGTATCAATGCACACTGTATCAATGAGTCAAGTTCTACCCGACAAAGCAAACATATCCAAGTTGGCCGTCCTAGTGACGACACAGGTACGAAATTTTCCAAAAAAATGCATTTTTGGTGAATTTTTGGTCAGATTTTTCGATTGTTTTATTCATGCAAATTTCCCCGCATTAACTGATGAAAAAATTGAAAAATAATAATATGATATGAAATAAATTACTTTTGGTCACATATTTATTTCACAAAATAAAAAAATCTAGAAGTAAAATGACCAAGATATCATTTTGGCTGGACCCATACGGCTGCCATTTTGAATTTGGCCATGAAGCTTTGACCTGAGCCTTTAGCCAATAGACTCATATTGACCACAGCGTGATAAACTATAAATCCTCACCAAAGCTCTCAATGTTTCGTAGTTCTAGAACCACAGGGGAAAGATCGCTAAAGGGGGGGGGGAGATTCCCCATCCCAGATACTCCGGAATCTCAGATACATATGATATTGTTCTGGTTCCGTTCAAGGACTAGTTAGACTCCTCGAGAAATTGACTGAATGTATTCCTGGAAGTACAAGCGATACTGTTAGTCCCCGAGGCCGCCCTCTGTACTTGACATTCAACAGATATATGTAGCTTCATTGTTGGTGTGAAGTTTAAGCCGTACGACGTCTGACATTGCAGGTTAGTTTTTCTGGGTATTCTTGCGTTTACCTGGTTTACCAAATGCTGAGGCGTTTACTCTATCATACGTCCACGATGCTCATTCATTAACATCAGTTGAGTTGTTTGAGCTGAGCTGTAATCACAGCTCCCGAGCTAGCGTATCTAATTCCGCTTAAGCCGGTGCTAGAGACCGTGTGGATACCTCATGGTCTCCACATAAACTCCTGTAATAAAAGCGTGGCTGAGATACTAAGGCTACGTCCGAGAATCTACCGAAGTCTCGGATCTGAATGTGAAGTGCAGAGGGTAGCTTTCCTGTGGAGTCATATGGTTGCTTCTAAGTCGCCAGACGTCGACAATTTCTTCAACCTCTTGCATATCGCTCCAATAAACTAAAATCACCAGATGTTTAAGAAGGTATATTTACAATGAATATGTGACATTGACTTCTGTGTATGTACAGGTAAGTTTATCTACATGTTTACCTAATTCAATACTAGACAGAAATGGACCACTCTTTGATTTACACAAACATAGGAAATTTATTAATACTCGTACAAACATGTTTCAGGATTTATTCTTTTGCGAAAGACCCAAATACGAGTTGGAGCCGCTTTAAACCAACTGTGATTGTGAATAGTCATTAAGAACATATGGTTTGGCCAGTTTTCAAACAAAAGCACCACCGAATCACTGGCATTTCATTTCGCCAATCGATCCCATGCTCATAATGTTGTGAACAACAACTATACATGTACGTGTAAATTGTACTAAGCTATTGTTTATACGAAGGTCAAAAATAGAAGCGTTTAGTCCGTCATTCAATATTCAACCGTCGTCCATTAAATACTTTCCGCGTTCATAATCCAAAAACCCAATTCTTATAATAACATTAGCAACAAGTTAAAAGGATAAATCATAGTATACATAAAACTGGACCAATTTCCTGCAAGACAGAAGCGGTCAACAGTTTTCAGTGATGCCAAAAAGACATCATGATGGTCGAAAAATATCACATCCGTATCGCTGACCTGTATTCTTAATCCATATGATATACGCGTGTAAAGTCGTTATCTTGAGTATGATGTATCTCAGTCACGCTTTGATTGTGATTGTTCATATATATGAACACTATGAGGATATTGAATACATAGGTTCATACGGCTCCTATCTCCGGGCTAAACGAAATTAGATGCAAGTTACGAAACGTACTGTCATAGATCGTGCTCGCCAAATTTGAGAAACTTCGAGTGAAGGCGCTCGATGATATAGCCCTGTTTTACAAGTTTCTGAAATAATGTATTGTGACGTTGATTAAAATCGTCACATTTAACACAGGATCTAGCAAATGCTACTAGGCGAGATATGTTTATGCCATATGCAGGTCCCTCTGGTATATTACTGTCCAGATAGGGATAGTTTACGATGTCGACATTGTTGTCATCTCTTTTGTCGTAAATTCAACGAGAAAGAAGGACCGCTTCAATTTTACAGAGATACAGGTCTAAAGAAGATGTACCGCTACAACCATCTGTAGTTTCCATCAAATCAAATGAATTTGTATATATATCCTTCATTGCGTCATTTATATAGCGATTATTCACAGCAAGATGATCGTTTTCATAGCGTTTGGTAAATGAGAAGGAACGGACTTTGAAATAATCTGTTTTTGAAAGCGTCTGCATAAAGTTGTATTCATAAGAGTACAGATATAGGTCTGCCAAAAGGGGTGCACAATTAGTACCCATTGGAATAGCTATATGCTGTTGATATATTGTATTGTCAAACTTCACATAAATGTTATTAATGAGGAATTCGAGTAACTCTATAAACAAAGAAACATCCCATGAATGATATCCCTTGTATGTAGTAGAGCTAAAGAATGCTTTATGGTTTCTGACATTAATATATCGGCGATCAGTTTTCTTGAACACCGATACTGATGAGGGATTGTAGTATGGAGAGTCGAGAAATCCCATGTGGATACATGTCTGTACGGTATGTTATCCCCGCAATTGATTTGAATGAGTGAGTAGAATTTAACGTATCTTTCAACATTCTCCTCACACCGGACCAACGCGTCCTTGATCTATCCTTTTCCTGCTGAGCACCAAGCCAGGAAGATACAGGTTCCATTGTTATGAATCAGCCTGGGATCGAACCTGGGACCTGTCGCTTGCGAGGCGAGCGCTCCACCACAGTGCAATTGCTTAGAACTTGCGATGAGTGATGTCAGGACATTTTTCGGAAAAATATATGTTTGTCTGATCGTTATCCTAATATTATATAACCAATGTTCATAATTAAAATATATCCCTTAAAAAGGCCAAAAGTGGCTCAAACCTTGAAGATGAAATAATTCCAGAACAAGATAAAGGTCTTCTGGAAGACCACACTCTCTACACGATTGCTGAAATATGTAGAGTACTAAATTATTAAATCAAATGATATGGATAATGATAATAATAATTCGGGACCCTCGTACACTTTATTTGGTTTTGGAGATTGTTTTGATTTTACCTGGACATAATTCGCGTCTTAATTGTCAAAATTGCCCTTTCTTACGTCTGTCGCTCACAAAAGTTACCCATAACTGTCGCCAGTAGAAGCATGTGACTTCTGCTGGCATATGAGATACGGAAACGCCATAAGCATAAGAAATGCACGCTTGGTGCTGGCAGTACCGTCAGAATATTATCGACCTGTGGGGTAATGACGCTTCTTCGTTCTAGAAAAAAAGCTGTACAATATTTTGCTGTGATTGCCTTATCTACAAGCCGCTCGAGTGTTTCGCATGCATAATAACGGTACCAAAATATTAAACGATCCCGAAATGCATGTAAGTGATCAGGAGCCTTTTCGAAAGGGGCTCAGTCGTCTCTGTGCCTTAGCGATTCTTTCCCGGTTATGGAAACGTTGAGAGCTAAAACTTTGGGAGCATTCGCCTTGTCCTGTCCACATCATTTTAGCTTATTTGCAAACCACTTCGAGCAAGGTATCATGAGTAAACCTGCGATGACCACTGCATTTTGGCAGTTACCGATCTAGATTATTGGCATAGAAGTGTCCACTAATTTTATACTTCAAAAACATATTTATTTGTTTAATATAGTCCTCAGATATTTGTAGAAAATTGCATTGATAAGAAATTGGAAAACCCTCTGAACAAAGTAAATTCAAGATGGCGGCCATATGGGCGCAACAAAATGGTATCTTGGCCATTTTTTATTAAATCAAATGATATGGATAATGATAATAATAATTCGGGACCCTCATACACTTCTATTTGGTTTGAGAGATTGTTTTGATTTTTTTATTATCAACAAGCAGCTCGAGTGTTTCGCATGCATAATAACGGTACTAACATAACGATTCCGAAATGCGTGTAAGTGCCCAGGAGCCTTTTCGAGCAGGGAAATCAGTCGTCTCCGTGCCTTAGCGATTCTTTCCCGGTTCACATCATTTTTAGACTATTTGCAAACCACTTCGAGCAAGCTATCATGAGTAAACCTGCGATGACGACTGCATTTTGGCAGTTACCGTTCTAGATTATTGGCTTTTCTGGCATATAGTAGGCCAGAAATGTAACTTTTGATGGCATTGTTTGTTACAAATGGGTACCCATGCTAAACTAGTTCTTCGTGTGCTAGGGTTCAAGGTGGGAGGGGATACCACCCGGATTTTGGACGTTAAAGGTCATTTCGGGGTCACTTTTGGGGCTAAATAAGGTCAAAATTGGTCAAAGTCGTTCCTAACTTAATTTTCATTGTGATGTTTGTTACCAATGGCTATCCACGCTAAATTGGTTTTATGTACTGTGTGGTTTTAGCACAGGTATGGCTATCTCTCGTTAATTATTGGATTTGAGGTCATTTTGGTGTCACTTTACGGGTTAAATAAGGTCAAAAATGCTGTTTTATTTCATACATGTTGTGCTGTTCGTTATTTAGTTTTGTATGCAGTATGGTTCAAGGTAGGGTGGATGCGAAGACAACTTTGGCAAGTTGAGGTCATTATCAGGTCATTTCGTGGTCAAATAAATCCAAAGATGGCAATTCTAGTGATTAACCATCATGCGTTAATTCAAAATGGCGCTAATGTGGGTTCATCAATAAATCGCCCTTTTTCAGGTTATTCATCATTATTCTTTAGCCCGTTGTGCAAATTAGTTAACACAAAGGAATCTCCCATCAAGCCTAGTATCTTTCGCCTATTTTGAATCTATTTGCTTAATTCTCAGCTTAAAATATGATGTTTTAAGTCAAAATGGCGGACATTCGGGGTAATCTGAAAATCACATTTTTCATGTTGCTGGTGTAGTTCAAGGCATTATTTTTACCACACTGCGCAAATTTATCAAAACCGATGGATCCCTATGCATAGCCTAACATTTTATTCCCATTTTGCATCTATTTACACATGCCAAAAATCAAGATTTGATGGTCAAGTTCAAAATGGCGACCATATTGAGTCATCTGAAAATCACATTTTTTCCTGTTGCTCGTGTAATTCAAGGCATTATTCTTACCTCACTGAGCAAATTTATCAAAACCGAAGGATTTCTATGCATAGCCTAACATCTTATGCCCATTTGGAATCTATTTTCATATGCCAAAAATCAAGATTTAATGGTCAAATTCAAAATAGCGGCCATATTGGGTCATCTGAAAATCACACTTTTTCCTGTTGCTCGTGTAGTTCAAGGCATTATTCTTAGCTCAATATTCAAATTTAGCAAAACTGAGGGATCTCTGGGCAGAGCCCAACATCCTATGCCCATTTTGAATCTATATACATATCCCACAGATCAAGATTTGATGGTCAAATTCAAAATGGCGTCCATATGGGGTCATCTGAAAATCACACTTTTTCCTGTTGCTCATGTAGTTCAAGGCATTATTCTTACCTCACTGAGCAAATGTATCAAAACTCAGGGATCTCTATGCATAGCCTAACATCCTATGTCCATTTTGAATCTATTTACATATGTCTAAGATCAAGATTTCTTGGTCAAATTCAAAATGGCGGCCATATGGGGCCATCTGAAAATCACACTTTTGGCCGTATCTCGTATAGTTCAAGGCATTATTCTTAGCTCATTATGCAAATTTATCAAACCTGTGGAATTTTCAAGCATAGCCCAACAACCTATGCTCTTTTTAAATCCACTTACGTATCCCTAAGATCAAGATTTGATGATCAAATTCAAAATGGTGGCCATATGGGGTCATCTGAAAATCATATTTTTTCATGTTGCTCGTTTATTTCAAGGCACTATTCTTCGCTAATTGTGCAAATTTATCAAAACAGATGGATCTCTTAGAACAGGCTAACAACTTATGCCCATTTTGAATCTATTTGCGTATCCACAAGATCAAAATACGATGTTCAAATTCAATATGGCAGCTGTTTTGGGTTATCTGAATCTCCTGCTTTTCCATGTTGCTCGTGTATATCAAGACATTGTTCTTAGTTGATTGTGCAAATTTATCAAACCGAAGGGTCCCACATCATAGCCAGATACCTTTTGCCCATTTTGAATCTACTTGCTTAGTCGTCAGATTAAAAATGATAGTTAAATTCAAAATGGCGACCATAAGGAGTCATCCGGAAATTCTTCTTTTTTTCATATTACTGTTAGAATATATTTTATTCCAGGTACAAACTTCTTCAAATTGAGCAAAATAACATCAAAGCTTATTACATTATGCCTATTTTTATTCTGTTGGCATAATCTTCAGCTGAGAATAGTGACCATGTGAGTTCATCTGACACTCATATTCTCATTTTGCTCTTATAATTCAAGGTATTGCCACTACATGGAGCTGAAAGTAGCAATTTCTCAAAGCCAAGCCCCTTCATAAAACAGATCGATCTGACTATTTATGGGCCTAGTTTGGCTCTACTCGTACAATCATCAGCTAGAAAAAAATCATCGACAGACAATATAATGGTTACATAATGGTTATTATGCCTACCTTAAACCGTACCACTATACATACAACTAATTCCGTCTGTCTACCCATTCGTACCAATTAGTATTGTTACCCTAAAATGAACTCAATTTGAATAATTAACGTGTTGTCTATGACTACTTTAAAAACTTACACTACATAATACTGATTCAATTTGGATACTCATTCGTAACAATTAGTACTGTGAATATTAATTATAACCGATTTTCACTAATGTTTTACTTCATTTGACTCAAATATGACCCTAAAATGACCTTAATTCTAATAATTAGCGTGTTATCGATGACTACATCCAACCCTACACTACATTCAACTGATTCAACTGGAATACCGAATCGTAACAATTAGTATTGTGCATATAATCGATTTTCACAAGTTTTTGACCTTATTTGACCCAAAAGTGACCCTAAAATGACCCTAAAATGACCTTAATTCTTATAATAAACGTGTTATCTATGACTACCTGACACTCTACACTACTTACAACTAATTCAGCTTGGATACTCATTGATAACAAACAATGCGGTGGATGTTAGTTTATAACCGATTTTTACCCATTTTTGACCTTATTTGACCCAACGAGTGACCTCAAAATGACCTTAGTTGGCCAAAATCAGAGTGGTATCCCCTCCTACCTTGATCCCTACGGCTCAAAGAACTAATTTAGCATGGGTACCCATGTGTAACAAAAAAATGCCATCGAAAGTTTTTAAAAGCGTTTTTGAGGTCTTTGGCCGGCCGACTCATAGAAGTTTCCACTAAATTTACACTTCAATAACATTTTTTTTTTAATATAGTCCTCAGGCTATTTGTAGAACATTGCATTAATAAGAGATTGAAAAACCAGTCCAAAACATCTGTAGGAATGAAATTTATTAAATATTACGTCATCCTGAGGTCATCATATTGGAGATATTTTGGTTCTGTTAACTTGTACGGGTAGCGTTTTACTCCATAACGGTCCATAAAGGTTGAGATGGGGCGTGACATTTTGCATTTTCCTTCAGAAATGACGTCACTATGACGTCACCAAAGCAGCCAACTTGAATATGTTTGCATTTTCGATTAGAGCGTGACTCGGAGATATACGGTGGCAAGTTTAATCTCCCTAGACTCAAGGATAAGGAGAATATTCGGATATTGATCAAATTATTCACATTTCTACAATATGAGTTGTTGAAAAATGCTGCTTTATCAAATGCTCAAGGGTGCCAGGTGGGCACCCTCCGGTTTCGTTATCTGCATGTTCCATAGATGTCAAAACAATTAAAACCTATTGTGGGACCTCTGGCGCAAGGTTCAGCCAAAGAAATCCTATTTGGCTGCCGGGCAAAACAGGGAATAACATATTTGTCCAGGATGGGCATTCGATGCCCTTTTTTCTTTAGGTATTTCTATTGGCCGCCATGTATCCTAGCGAAATACAGATTTTTTTTATTCGATTACGATTTTAGAAGGCAGAGAGAGTATGAATGCAAAGATCCTTTGAAATTTAATCTCTTCCTGTCAAGTTACAAAAAATACACCCCATGTTCTAAGGAGGCGATGACACGGACAAATATCGAACAAGCATCGATTCATGCTGTTCAAGAATTAACGAAGTAGAGGCCTATCAGTTCAATCAGGATCTACTTTTGCCCTAACGGAAAATAGTATGATTGATTTACCACATGTTGTCCATTGCTCGTTTGCTCATCACTGACAATTATCTCGTATTTCAAATGAATACGCATTGGAAATCAAACGTATTATTATCTGGTCATGATGCCAATGCCCTTAATAACTTCGGAGATTATCAGCTAGTGAATGACCCATTCGTATTATTGTTTCATTGTCATTCTTCATTCCAATAAAGCTAGTAATAAATGATCTGCAGAGGACGTTGCTAGCCCGCTGTGACCAAGAAAAATCTTGATCTTGGTGTAGCTCACGACCTACAATAACAAGTATTGGATGCACAGTGTGGCTTCTTGCCATGAGAGTTTGGTAGTACTTTTGACAATATTGACAGATACTTACTCAGGTAGAACTCATTAAGACCAGGCTCAAAGAAAGGTGCTGACTCAGTCATCTCAATATATGTACAATACATGTGTCATAATTAGGATTCTAGTATAAAAAAAACTAGTTACACAGTAGCAATGATGCATGTGTGAGAATAATTGATTTGTAGTAAGACGATTATAACAAACAACATCCGTTTGTAGCAGTATGAAAGAGGGATCTTTGATGTATAAAGCCCTACAAAATTGCAATGATCGGTTGCATACAAATTCGGTCCATTGGCGGTACATGCAACACTTCAGCTTTCCATCTCGCAAAATTGAAAGAAGGAAGATGGACAGCTCTACCTCTTCCCCCGTGTTCGAGCATTCCATCTCCCTGAAACTGAAAGTAGAAAGATGAAACGCTCTACATCGCTCCCGTATTCGAGCTTTCCATCTCGCAAAATTGAAAGTAGAATGATGGGAAGCTCGACACCACTCCCGTACTCCAGCTTTCCAAAATGAATTTATGACAAGGGAATATGATAGCGATACTTGGTTACAGTTAGCCCCATCTCACCAAATCTGCGCGGTATGCACGTCTCATTGAAATTAACCATCTTACCCTTGTACCGGAACCACGACAGACCCAAAATATAACTACATGTCGTAAAATGCAAACGCTGATATTGGTAGAAACGGGACAATTTTAACAAAGCATGACTCTCGTATTCCTATGTCATCAACAATTCAGTTTGGAAAGCTGGAATATGGGAGCGATGTAAAGCTTTCGATCTTTCTACTTTCAATTTTGCGAGATGGAAAGCCCAAATACGGGAGCAATGTAGAGCTTTCAACCTTTTTACTTTCAAGTAGATGGAAAGCTGAATGTCAAGTGTTACACGGACCCTTGGCCTATTTTCAGGCAAGTTTATACAGAGGCTGTTCTCTTGTGACAAACTATTGACACTGCAAGCAAGATTATTTTTAGAAAGATATATTAGAAAGATTTACTATTTGGAAGGACCAGGAATAGTTTTGGTTTCTGCTGTCGTATATTTGTTACGAGAGAAAATTCTCGCTATAAATGTTAACTCATCAAAATAGGCCAGGGAGAACATTTCTATCCATTACAATTCCATTTGAATGGAATTGACCGTCGGACTTTTTTCGAAGATGATATTTCAGTTTGTAAACTCCGGGGAAATATGATATTTGCAGATTTTAGATTGAAAGAAAATGAGCTTTATTAACCCAAAGGAGTTGTTTCAATTTAAATGTCAAATATCTTTTGGCAGAATTAAGATTGATTATTCACGACGGAAGGTTTTGGAAAAGAAACTAACTGGGATCGAGGTGATCTTTTTGATGGTATTGAAGAAGTACGATTTTCTTCAACAAGTACTTTAACAAAATCGAGTCTTGTATACACCGAAATTGCACGATGATGTAATGCAAATGTAGATCGATGTTACATTAGAGGGTTAATTAACCCTATCTGGCCTGGGCTTTTTGGGACCTGTCCAGGCCTGGGGGGGGGCCGAAATGGCCCCCCCTAATTATTGTTCTTATCCCTTGAGCTAGGGAGCTGAAACTTACCACACTATACCCTTGGATCAAGCTCTACCAGAAAATGTAAAAAAATCCAAGATGGCCGCTTTGATGACGTCACAGTGACGTCATTTTCAAAAACGGCATTTTTCGGTCGGATTTTTCGAATTTTTTATTTATGCTATTTCTCCGCAAAAACTGCCTGATAAATTAGTAACTATTAATGTGATGTGAAATAAAATAGTTTTTGCCCACTTTTCATCGCGGAAAAGCAGAAATTTTGAAGAAATGTGACAAAAGCATCACTTTTCTGGTACACCACGTGGCCGCCATCTTGAATTTACCCATGATCCTCTGCTCAGGGGGTTATGCAAACGGGCTCAAAATGACCCCAATATGATAAACTATAAAGTCCGGGAGTTTCAGCACTCCGTTTTTTGTCGTTCCGGAGATAGCGGAGATGCCCCCCCCCCTCCCCAGGCCAGGTAGGGTTAAGATATAACATGATGACGATTCCTACTTCGTGCAAACGAAAGTGTAACAAAATCCCTTCAGAAAGAATTTCCTAATTGATCATGACACGACCGGTGTAACCCTATCCCATGGAAGATGACCATTCCTTATGCTTGTACCTGACAGTTTCATGAGGAATATATTTATTGCGAATTTCTTATTTTTGAATCATAATTCGATTCAATAAAATAAAGGCCCATTCAATCGGGGTCTAAGTTCACCCTGCTGGTAAAATATTTCGCCAATTATAATAAAGGGAAATTTGGTCAGTTATTGATCAAAGACAAGTCTTTTAAATGAATTCTCATGTGGCCTAGTAAAAGATCGTTTTGTATTCTCCCCCCAACTGATGAGAATTGAACTGTAAATTAAATGAATTTACTCAATTTACTTACCCGGCAGACAAAGATGGTACATATCTGGGTGAGCACACAGCTCACATTGGGGGTCCATGACCTGCAATATAAATATTGGGAGGTCACTATTTTGAACTACAGCATCTCAATAGCAGTACTGCATTCACAGTATGACTACTTTCGATGCCATTTTTTCTGCCAATATTATTAGGTATTTACATGGAAACCATAAAGACCGAACTCAAAGAAAAGTCTTGGATCAATGATCCTCACATATTGACACAATTGTGCATACTTAAGATTGTGGTTCAAAGAACCAGTTACGCTGAGGTAACGCAGCATGACGCGCATGAGTAAGGGGAAATAGATACACTGAGAACACCGTACATGTCGTGCAATAAGACGGTTATATCATTTTCATAACGTTTTTAATGGTATGAAAGAGGGATTCGTTGATGAAGAAAAGCGGTGATACAAAACAATTTACGAATAAGATTTTTGATCTTTGCATCGGTATTGCCTGACTGCAGATTACATCTAAAATATTTTCTCAAGAAATAAGATGTGACGTTACATAAGGAAACTCCGATGCGTGTAACTGTAATATTTCGTGGATTTTTTTTTTCAATTAAAACCTGCAAAATCATATATTCATAAATCGACACACTGTAATATCAACCTCGAAAACAGTGCAATGGTAATTTTCGTGAAAATGGATTATTGATCCAGATGTGGTCCTTGGCCTATTTGGGTATTCGTCAGACATGTGTTTGGGGGCTCTTCGCAAAAATATGACACCGCAACCAAAGTGATTTTACCATACAAGGTATTATTACGGTTTTTACAACAGCGTGAACTTTCAACATTAGCATATTACTTTTAGAATAAGAAAGCATTTCGAATGTTCATTCCATCGCAATGGACATTTTTCGGCAGTATGCTGCACTTGTCCATTACTGCGATTCTTAGTCGAGCATGGTCTTTGAGCAGAAGCCGTTTTCTTTTGTTGTCAAATGTTTAGTCCCACCCAAGTGATGTTCATTTCCACCGTATTCGTTCATGGAGTTGAGCAGACATTGAAACAATTAAATCAGCCGGCACGGCATGTAGTGCGACGTCAAATTTAACTCCGCCACCTTTTCAAAGAATGAGTGTATGACGGTATGATTGTTGTGTGTCGAGCCGCAATCAGAAAGCAAATTTACTCGGATTTTAGTGCTGTTAATTGTTGCGTTTTATAGTATTCTGTTGTCTGTTGAAATATATTACAGTGTAGAACGGGAACGAAACAATGCTGGACAAAGCCTTTGCTGCCTTGAAATGAACATTCGACAATGTGTCTAAAAGAAAACGCCTATCATTGAAAGCCCCACGCTCAAATACGAACCGTAATATTGCGAATGTTTTATCTTACATGCAGTGCAGTAGACAAAAAAATATATCGGTATTTCCTCTTTCTAAACCAAAATCAACAGTCATATAATAATGTTCCGTCTTTTACTAACGAATTAGTATAGCGACAGTAGTGATCATGGAAAATGGCAAAAAGGATAATTCTTTACAGTTGCAACCAATATTTTTTTTATCCCGAGAATAGAAACAATTTATCATTATCACTAAACAGTATATACAGGTTTGTTGAAACCAATGCACGATGGCCTAACTATACTATGAAATTGAATTGTGTTTACTAAATGTCATGGAATGAGTGCAACTTTCCAATATAACCTCTCCTTTCAATTGATAAAATATATTATTTTTGCCCTTGGTATATTCGATATGGAATGAGCTATTCTCTTTATTACATGATCAATATACAAGAAATCTCCTCTATTTTGGACATTTTCAAGGCAAGGATGAGCCGAGATGCAGTGCATATAACCAGACATTGAATTTAAAATGATTTTAGAAACAAAAGCGGTTAACTTGTTGATTCTAATCAACATCTAATCATCGAACAGATGTTCATTGCAATTTTTCGCTTGACGAGGAGGCCAGGCAAGGAAATGGAGTCTAAACTACAACGCTTTTCTGTCAGGATGGCTATATAACATCACACCAACTGTAGTCTCCATACGATAAACACGGTCTGTCTCCACGTTTCGTGTAACATGCAGACTCACACGTCCATAAAGGGAAGCATTTCATTGCAAGGTTGTTGTGTTTTACTACCCACAATCTGGTGAAGCAAAGATACTTTCCAAGGTTAGCTATCAGTTCCGCTGTGTGCAATTCATCACTGTAATGCAGAGTAGACAGAATACTGCAGAACAAATTCTCTATTGCGATGGAATGAACATTCGAAATCCTTTCTTATTCTAAAAGTAATATGCTAATGTCGAAAGTTCACGCTGTTGTAAAAACCGTAATACGAAAATTGATTATTTGAATGAAGATGTAAAAAAAATTGTGGCAGGAGAAAGTCCTGCATATGAATGTTTCAAAAAAATACCAAACTAGACAAACACATTTCCATCTATCACCAATTCATGTGTATGCAATTAACCGTTGTGATTTTTGTATGCAATTAACCGTTGTGATTTTGTTCGAGGCTGATGCTCCAGTAGGTGGACTTCGGATAGTGGATTGAAAACACAGTTTTATTGACTCAAGTCAGTTATTTCTATTCAAAGTTCATGCATATATATCCTTTAACAGAAAAAGGTTTTCGTAAACGAAACTGAAAGTGGTATTGAGGCGATAAGCAGTATTTTAGCCGGTATTGATGCAGCGTGATTTTGCTCAATATTTTCTTTAAAGTTAACAACGAGTCTTGAATTAGAAATATTAACGTAGATCAATACTATATTACATGGGTACAGAGAATTTCATCGTACGGTCAACACGAGCGTTAACTGCAAATACCGAACCATATTGCTGGATGTGACGTTAAATCTAATTCTCTCTCTCCCGCCCATTTGTGAACAAAAAATTGTAGTAAACGAGATTAAAGTATATTATTTCTTCAGTACAGACCAGAAGAGCATTTTAGGGCTAGACTAGTTTTGGCATTCGGTGTCTATACAGTATATTGCGAGAAAAATGCTCCCTGTGTTACTGCGGGGAACTCAGCTTATTCATGGAAAGTGGCTTTTCTGTCATGTCTGCAGCAATTCAATTCAATTGAAATAAAAAAGAGAGAGAAAATGTTCTGGAAATCGAAATTTGATCCCAGAGTAGCCTCCCGTTGATTAGTTCGACGCTCACTGACACACACAAGCACACACATAAGCCTTCACACTTGATAGTAGTTTGACTTAACACTTGTATCAATAACATCGAGCTAACCGTGCATTTATTAAACGTTTTAGCACGGGTATGTGAAATCTACACGCGTCAAGTGCAGGTGTTCATTGGGAGATTCCATTTCAGAAGTCGACCAAGGAAAGGGACGTCTGCTTTCATACAATTAACAATGGAGTAAAACAAAAAAAAATAATAATAACAAGACTCAGCCGACAGCATCACTCTCCATTTGAGAGACCACATAACTCGTCCACTGATACTGGCACGATGCCAACCGAGACGGGAGCATCGTACCAATATCAGTGGACGAGTTTTTCAACAAAGGACAAAGGGGAGGAAGGATGTCAAAGTTTACCATATTATTTCAACCTTTCAATACAATCTTTGTTGATAATCAATTTGAGTAGTGCAATTGAATGGAAATAATGTTTTCATAGGCGTGCTCAATGGTTATATTACGCACAGTTAGTTTGGAAAAGTTTATGAATTTTTGAAAACATTATTTCTTAATTAATTCACGGTACCGCTAAAAAATGCCTCCTGTCATATAATTTCATATAATCAGGTTCCTGAAGCTGATGCACTTTCTACAATGGAAACGACAAGGACGTCCAGATCAGTACTAACATATAGCATGCCCAGAATCGATGAACTTACTTACAAAGCAACCAGACGCACACGAATCTTACAAGTGCACCAGAACCAACATGCTTTTCTACTAATTCATTTACACAGGATAATTTTCTGGTCGGCTTTCGGATTTATATCTCACCTCTATATTTAGGTCCCTTCGCCAGGGCGCGTTAAGATATTCATTACACGCTATAGCAAGGCTCTTGGTCAATGAAATGCTTAAATACAAGTATCCTCTTATTCTCGCACCAGGGCTGCGATATCTCCGTTATTGCATACTGTTGACCATAATTCTTACAAGAATTCAAATTGGTACTGAAGAAATAGGGTTGACATACGAATTGACAGAATAAGATTTTCAGGTTAACAAGGAAATGAATGTATTTGAAGTAATCAAAAGTGGACATGTGAAGGAACAGATGATTGTTACACTGGGAATTTTGCAAGTCCTGGTGTTTTAACCAATAGCCAACTATAAGGAATATCCGCCTCTTCGGTTGAACGATGATCCTATCGCACACTGGTCATGTCGACCAATTTATGATTTTCTACTCGTCCAAGAATCCTACACAAATACGGACCGTGTAAAATGAGACCAATTGTGTGAAACCAACATGTGTCCAGTAAATTTAGTCTTTAAGGTGACCCTTTGTTATTCATTTATACTATACCGTACAGATTTACACGGCTATCCCGATTTGTATTGTTAGCTTATAAATAGGAGGCATTGAATATAAAGTTTTATTATTTATTTATTTATTTATTTATTTATTTATTTATACATTTAGCACTGGAAAAGAAATTCAATAAACAAAGTAATGAACCGCGAAATTCAAATAAAACATTGAGTTGATGGGCCGCGAAATCCGAAGGGGAAGCGGCCCTTAAACTACAATTTCAATCAATAAAGTTTTATTCAAATCAACCTGTAGCTTAGATATATGGAGGGATTCCGTACTTGTAAGTTTATAGCCTGTATCATGTATTACTTAATCAGGTTGTCCACATATCTTCGCTTTATCTTATCCCCTACCAAGTTCCGCTTTGGAAAACTATTTCCACTTGAATCTTTGGTAAAGAATTGAAAAGAGATACACATGCACGGATGTTGCTGGTTCGCGTGAGACTTGTTTTGTCAATTCTCGGAACAAGAGTCTGACCTGTGTGTTTGTATGTACATATATTTCCGGTCTACCCTGATGGTGGTTTATCCATCCGTCTTGAGAGCAACGCTACCCAGGAAAGAGTGTCGTTTGTGTCGCCCTCAGCACCGTCATAATATTTGCTGAGAAAATTAGATAGGTAGATCACAGTGTCGTACAGTAAAATTAATAATCACAGTATTGGCCCACAGGAAAATCTGTGATACAGGAAGGCGCTTAAATACACATTCAAGTCGTGTACCCAACATCGATGCTCCAATTTCATTCCTTAGCGGATAATGATCGATTTGAACGCCTTCGAACATTCTCTCGTTATTTCATCGAATATATATTTTGGAAAACAGTTATAACAAAAGATTCAGTAAAATATTGCCGAGAGCTGTGAGATTTCCATGCAAGGTTTCTTACGGTCTGGATGAGATATTTGTGTGGAATAAATGTTACAATATTCGGGCCACTTGGGGCTTGGTCTAATATAGGTAGATTTTAAATTGGTATTAATGAACCTGCCATCTGCCCATGCAACATGTTGATTTCGTTCCTCACATCTGAAAGTAATGTTACGGTTCCTAGTCTCTAAGGGTAGTCTAACAAACGTGACAAATGAGAGCTTTGTTCAAATACCTGGAACGTATCATCCAGATAGACTGTATAAACCGTGAGATTCAGCTAAAACTTCAGACTGTTCAAAAAATGTTCGCCCGTTGGGTGCGCCAAGGAGGTACCTTCAGACTCTTAGTGATAATTGCCGTTGAAATTAAATGTTATGTTGGTCACAGCATGGTGAGGGTCCTTTCAAAAATTAATTTAGTGAATAAATAGTTGCCACATCGTCTACTACCTGTTCAGTTAAGCCAGTCCATACTCGCAATACCCTTAAACTGCCCACTACTTCACTATAGTCAGAAGTAACTATGAAGTAGTAGTAGTGTGGAAATATTATTCCTGGGATGATAAGAGTGCCTTGAAAAGCCGACAACCATGCCCCAGAACAAATTATATCAAAGTATATATCAACTTTGGCTTGAGAAAATACGCCGATATGAGTATCTTTGTTGCAAAGAGAGGAGCCATGATATCGGAGGAGAACTCCCCAAAGGCAGGATATTCAGAGATTATCGGCCAATCTCACACAATTCACCTGATCTCGCATGTCACGATGACACTGCAATAGACTTGAAATGTTCAACCGGTTCACAAGATTCAGCTACAAAAGTGACTGGATACTTAAAAAAATAAATACATAAGAATGAGTTCATACTGGCATTTCCGCAATAGACAATGCACATATATTTCTCAAATCGTTCTTGGACTACTGTTTCCTAATTTTGGAAAACAAAATTGGGGCTGCGGCTAATTTTTTCTAAGTATTCAATAACGCGGATGAAGATATTATAGTTTTTATGGCCATTTGTGTTGAAATGGCTAGATAACAAGATTTTTATCGACAGTATACCACAAAACACTACCGATACAAGTTAAAATACATGTAATATGCCAAACGCGTCCTTCCAAGATCAAATCTTTCGTTTAATATCAACGGTTGCATTCGCACAAATGGAATAGAAATTCGCTTGAAGAAACAACAGTTGAGAAAATTGCTCGGCAGAGACTAATCAGAAGGAGTGGTGACTAGAGTTTAGCCCTAAACGCAATCTCAGTGAACTCAGATATGATATCACGGAATAATCTCACATCAGCGCGATATAACTCCCGTGGGACTGTAAGCCAATCAGGTGGCTATCTGGGAGAAGTTACTTCAAGATAACGATAATTTGTAATTACACACATGGGCACGTGGACCAATATAAACACCTCAACAACAGTAAGATCCCCCCAAAACGTAGCCTCATATTTTCAAAGATATTTGCTCGATTGCGAAAAACTTCTCACACATCATCGGGCTGACCAAGCCGATAGTGATTAACGCTGATTATTCCGTAGGTTGTTTCATATATGAATGAATGAACATGCGCAAAGTTTAAGACGGTCCGATTTCGAAAGTTGCAAAAGAAATTTAAGCGCGATTTTTCGCAGCCACACGCTCATTTAGTCACCAATTGAACACCCTAATAATACCAAATGTATTAACCAGGACACTGTATCACTTGTGGGTATCGAGCTCGCATCATGTTGATAGACTTGGTCAGTTGCGACATTTTGTCATCGGCCTTATCATTAGGATACGAGTTCGACACCGAAAAGTGACACTGTATCGTGATGAATTCAAGCAGTATTAACCATTGTTGACTGCTGTGTTACTGCATTAACATGTTGGCTTTGCGATTAAGTGACATTGCGCATGCTACAAATCGTGATTAAATTTCTCTTGCAACTTTTGAAATGCGCCCGACATGAAATTTGCGCATGCTCATACGGTCATGAAACGACATACGGAATAACCATTCTTACCCAATATCGGCTTGGTCAGCTCGATGATATATCAGTCCTTTTATCGCAATCGAGCAAATATCTTGGGAAATATGAGGCTAAATTTTGGGGGAAACTTTCTTTTGTTGACGTGTTTAGTAAACAAAAAATATAGCGAAGCAGTATCTAAAGAAGATCATGCCAAGACAAGGTTCGTGATAAACGTACTTCTCCAGAAAGTTCAGTTTTGTCGAGCGGCTGGAAATATCAAAAGACGGTCCCGCGGAAAGATTATAAATATCTGTGAACCAAACGCCAACCAATGTCCAATCGATGAAATGAAAGAATTGTCGTGATTGCAGAGATCCTCCACCATACGATCCTGTTTTTTAATAACATCACTGTGTGATACTCATCGCCTATCTGGGAAAATGTATTGCTTCCGCTGGATATTGTCCATCCAGCCTCACTCTCTGTTGGTCTATTGTCTCACCCAACTCCGGCCGATATAATCGACTGAGATTAATCTGTGAATATTCCGGCATTGGATAGAGTTTCCTTTGATATCATGGCTCATCTCTTTAAATCAAAGACTTTTATCATCATAGGAATGACATTTCCACACTAATACTAGACAAAACCTTCAGTAACTATAGTGAATGGGTAGAGAGAAAGAAGACTCAAAAGAATCCAGGTGAACATATAGAGTTGACAATACTGCCGCCAGATAAAAGTTCGGCAGCCAGCCACCGTTCATAAACAATTTCCGCGTCCATGGCAGAAATAGCTTATTCTCACGAAAACCAAAACTGATGTGAAATAAAATATATATGTGAACACAAGCTACGCTCCTGCGACATTGAAGCCGTCAACAGTTCTCAATGATACAGACAAGACATCGTAATATCCACATCGCTCGCTAGCTAGTATTCTTTCTTCTTAATCCATTTCTCAGTCGTTTTGTACTAATTATTTTTTACCCGAGACAAGCTCTGCTTTGCCTTGTGTGAACAAATTATATGTGGACACGCGGATCCTACATCATACGATTGTGTTTTCTAATAGTGTCATTGTGCGATAGTTAATATTTATCGCCAAACTGAAGATGTTTTATCGCCAAATGGATGATGTTTTCCTACAAAGCCATCAAAGAAAAGTTATTATGATTTTCGCCTTTACTTTCCACTCATAGTTACAACTTTTACCTTCCCGCTGCCCTTCCATAAAATATTCCCACGCCGAAATTATATTATGTGTAACAATTATTGTTTTATTCAAGATCGTCAAAATTTGCCGCTACTGGACCATTGGTGATTAATTGTTATATGTTGTGCGCGGAACTGTATTAATGAATATGTATAAATAACTTGCTTTAGCGGTGGTATATTAAAGTCTAAAATGGGAATAAATGAAATCTTTTTCTTTTTTTCGAGAAATTGGAGATTCGAACTCAAAACTTTGCGTTCCACTAAACTGTAGTCTGAGACTGTGACCGTTCAACCACACCAGTTATGACAATTTCAAACCGGTGAAATCATGTGAAGAATTGTGGCAAACCATACACTCTCAGAGCATTCCAAACGTTTTTAATCCTATTTCATCAAAATATGACACGAAAGGCCCTGTGATTTCACCAAGATAGATCGGAATTGAAGCATACATTTGACATGGTATATCATGTGCAGATCGCTATGTCGTCAGTGGACGGCCAAGGTGTGGTTGAAAGATCATGGAACCTTTGTCAGGATATCTGCGGTGTGATACACAACAGGAATCAAAAAAGGGCATCTAAAGCCCAATCGGGACTGGAACCTTGGGGATGGAAGGCAGACACGGTGAAACTTGGGATGGCTATAGGATTGGGAAGAGCGAGTTAAGACAGCAAAATTTCAAAAAAGTGCGTTTAACGCCTATTGGGGGTCAGGAACATGATAAAAAATGACCAACGAACCGAAGTGTGGCTCAACCCAATCGAGTATAAAAGATGGTATCATGTCCTAGAAATCTTGCTCAGCTCCAATCTGCGGTTTTCCCCTCATCAATTGATCGCATCAAATTTTAGACGTTGCAGCGCGAAAAACTGAGGTGGTGCAACGCCCCAGCCTGGAGAACCCAAACTGTAGTTTTATACATGTTATATGCGAGAGGGTTTAAGATTCAGAGGATTGTCCCATTATTGGGTATATGTCTAAACCAGTCAGATCTCGAACTCCACTTGATACAGATGACAGTCTCTATTGTGTGTTTGGTTTATGATATGGTTGGGGTTGCGACAAATCATTATGTTTGATACTAAACCCGGAAGTCCACTTCGCGTCACACGCAGCTGCACCCCTCCATCTTATTGATACGAATTGGGGAACTTTAACAAACATTATAAATTGTTTCAGTAACCCAACGATCACCGTCCACCAATTGCTAATGTTTTTAACCCTACCTGGCCTGGGGGGTGGGGGGGGGGCGTCATTATGGCTCTCCTACCAAACTTTCTCCCCTGTCTCCGGAACGACAAAAAACGGAAGTCGACCCTCTGCGACTTTCAGATTATCATATTGGGGTCATTTTGAGCCTATTTCAGCCCCCCCCCCCCCCGCCCCGATTGTTGCAGTTTTCTGTACTTCCAACTGAATTTCTCCCTGTGTGAACAAAGCATGTTGGCAGGCTACATTCCAGGATTTTAAGAAAACCTCACCTGGCCTGGGGGGGGGGGGTCATTATGGCTCTCCTACCAAACTTTCTCCCCTATCTCCGGAACGACAAAAAACGAAAGTCGACCCTCTGCGACTTTCAGATTATTATGTTGGGGTCATTTTGAACCTATTTGCAAATCCTCCCCCCGATTGTTGCAGTTTTCTGTACTTCCAACTGAATTTCTCCCTGTGTGAACAAAGCATGTTGGCAGGCTACATTCCAGGATTTTAAGAAAAATCACATGAACATTAACTCACCGATGTCAAGGTTCATCAACAGTTTTCAATGATGTAGAGGAGATAATTGCTTTAATTTTCAAATCAAGACGATATACAATGTACCAACTATACTCATACTCAACCACTTGGCCACACGCAAACGTATTATTTATCATACAATTTTCCCCAAGTTTGGAAAATATTCACTATGAACCATGAACTTGTCGAACTAGTTTCAGCGAGCATTGTCGTCAAGAGAAATTATGCAACCAGGGAGATATATGCATCTCACCAAATTCCGATCGTTTTGAAATATCTCTATCCACATAAAGATAAATCGTCCATGTCGTAGTAGAGAATCCAATCCTGTGTCTTTCCGAATTATGTTTTTGCGATGGATTTCATCTCCAGGCCATGTTCATTTCTTCCATAGGAAAGGTCATATCCGATATCAGCGACTCAGCCATGTGACCCTCGTGTGTCTGGGATAATGTGAAGTGTTGCAGAGTCCATATAATGAATGGCTTCCTCACATTTCCCGTGTTATTACTTTATTACAATATGTGACCAAACATCAGCAACATTTGAACATTGTTGTAGCATCTATTTATTATAGAGAGGCTTTACAGACTCGATAGCATTAGCATTTGAGCTGCACCATGTCATCATGTTCACTGGTAACGGTTTATATTCCTCTTATTTTCAAAGAGATGGGTATTATAAATCTAATTTCTCTATGTTTCGTTATACGTATTAAACAAAGAACTGAGTAAATATTCAGCTACTTACGATATAATATGTCAGTGTTTTTGATTGCTATCGCTCAAACACGCGATGGGTTTCCATACTAGAGAAATAAATAAATAAATAAATAAATACAAAGAATGAAAAGCTTTCAGGAATGAAATCCTATATTCTGCTTCCATACAACCGAACTCATAAGGCAATATTAAGACCAAACTCCTAATGACACAACAACAATAAAAGACATCATGATGTTCATATCATCAGATCTGTCTTAATCGAATTAATATCCAAGTAGGAAACACGGATTTTTACATGACACAACAACAAATCTAGTATTTGGACAAAATTTCCAATTGAAGTGGGCATTGTCCATCTGATGTTCTATGTGGACTATTTTCCATCTGGTGTTCTATGTGGACTATTTTTCGTGTGATGTTCTAGATGGACTAATGCCCACCTGCTATTCTATGATAGCCTTGTCTATCTGATTTTTAACGTGGACTATTGTCCATCTGATGTTCTATGTGGACTATTTTTCATCTGGTGTTCTATGCGGACATTGTCCATCTGAATTTTTATATGGACTATTGCACATCTGATATTCTATGCGGACACTGTCCATTTGATATTCTATATGGCCTATTGTTCATCTGATGTTATATGCGGGCATTGTCCATCTGATTTACTATATGGACTATTGCACACCTGATGTTCTATGTAGGCATTGTGCATTTGATGTTCTATATGGCCTATTGTTCATCTGATGTTCTATGCGGGCATTGCCCATCTGATTTTCTATATGGACTATTGCACACCTGATGTTCTATTTTTACTATTGTCTCTCTGGTGCTCTTTGTGGCCTATTGTCCATCCGATGTACTACATGGCTATTCCACCAAGCGCCTCCACTCAAAGTTTCTCAAATTTGGCGATACATATCGCATGCTGATAGCAAAATACGAACGTAGCGTGCAAGATCTATGGCGCTACGTTTCGTAACTTGTGTCTAATTCCGCTTAACCCGGGGCTAGGGGCCGTATGAACCCATGTGCTTCAAGATCCTCATGGTACTCATATGAACAGTCACAATCAAAGCGTGACTGAGATACATCATTCTTTAGATGACGACTTCACAACGAATATTATGGATTAAGAATACTGATCAGCGATACGGATTTGATATTTTTAGAACATCATGATGTCTTGCCGGCATCATTGAAAACTGTTGACCGCTTCTCTCTTGCAGGAAACAAGCCTATGTTTAATAATACTATGATTGTCTTTTTGAATTTGGTGCTAATACTGTTATATGGAATAGGTATTTGGATTATGGACGCGGATATTCTCTAATGGACGACGGCTGAATTATGAATGACGGGCTAGACGCTTGTAATGGAATATTGTTCATCTGATGTTCTCTGTGGGCCGTTGTCCATCTGGTGTTCAATGTAGACTACTGGTCATCAGATGTTCTCTGTGGAGCTGCCAGGAATTCATCATCCTTCTAAGAGAACCAAGATATGATAGACATTAGCAAAATTATACATTTACGATGCTATTAAATTTGCGTTTGAGTTTCCTACGTGCCATGTTGACCGATCCAAATAAAGTCGCATTAAAATACATGCTTTTTCCTGGATTATCTCACGGTTTGTTTTAATCGCGCTATGTGAAAACATATTTTATATTGATTAATTATGCTCTTGCTACATGTGGTGCAACTAGTATTTAGTGGTGGTTACCAGCAAGACTTTGAATGGCCTTACCCTGTATTATGAACATATCTGTGAAGTATTGTCTTGAACCGGTTCCTTCATCCGTGTCAATTACAGTGCATTGCCTCCATTTGAACATTTTGTGAAACAGGCCTGATAGACTGTGAACCTGAAAGGTGTGATCAAAACGACGGGGAAAGAAATAGTCAAGCGTGATATTTGACCATAGAAGGTATGGTCAGTCATCAGTGCCACAACATGCTTTATCGGACTGACATATTCTGAAAGTCTGTATGGTCAGAAACGTGAAGATCGGGCAGGATACAAGTTTACTTACCATTTTCAATATTGCAGAAGAAGACAACCCCAGAAGAGCCGCCAAATATTTCTGACAATTAAGAAACGCACATGCATAAACAAGGAGATCACAGTCGTGTTTTCCCGGAACAAATAGTCTTGTGAAATTTGTTCTTAAATATTACAATTTACTCGCCAAAGCTGTACACCTTCGTCAGCAAGAGTCCGATACGACAGTCAATATTCAGACGTCCTTGATTATAAGAATTTCAACATCAATGATCGGAAGACCTATTTCGTATGACTGTTAGCACCAATTCCAAATGTGTATGAAATAAGAATAATAAAACACTGGATGGTTCTGATAAAAGAGAAGCGACCAACAGTTTCCAATGATGTCAGCAATTAAGACACGATGATGTTTTACATAAAATCCTAATAACTAATCATTATTCTTTACCAAGATAAAGTCGTTTTCCAGAGTATTGTCTCATTCACTCTTTGTGACTGTTCATTTGAAGATCATAAAAATGTAAACACATAATATTTAAACGACCCCTAGATCCGAGTTAAGCGGAATTGGAGAGAAACGTAGCATCAGAGACCGTGCACGCTACGATCGTATTTTCCGAAAGCGTACAATATTTATCACAGAATTTGAGAAACTTTGAATGTCGGCGTTTGGTGGTATAGCCCTCTTTTACAACTTTCTGCAATAATATTCTGTGGCGTTGATACCAACACCGACAAAGACACACATCCATGTGCGAGCAATATTCTAGACATTTAACCAAGGGAAATATGTGCGATTTCGTTCTCGTGGTAGATGTCAGTTACCCGACTTATTTAAATGTATTCTACATTTCAGGGTTGAGTTTATTTGTGATAGCGTAAAACCCGTGGAACGAAAGCAAACGTGAGCATGCGCACTACAGAATATAAACGTACGTGCAAGGTTGATTAGTTTTCAGGAACTCAGATTGTTATTTTTCTGATGTTATACACGTAGAACTGAAATGTAATTGAGAGTTGATTGTTAACCTTCGATAATGTTCAACAATTTGTATCAAGTAAATCAGAGGAAAAATCTCAAAATATCCCATTCGGTCAGTCCACACTGAGTGTGAACAAAGAACAGACGTAAATAACCAAGACCAGAAATACTTAGTTTTATATTTACAAAGATATTTTCCACTTTTCTCAATGTTAACCTTATGGAAGCTTGCTCTCAGTGCGGAGTGGAGACAACTGCGTGTGACACGATGTAGCCTCACCGAATTGTATCTAACCTCACTGGGTCGAATCGTACTTACACTTGTCCAGGCCAGGGGGACCATTTCGGCCCAACTAAATATTTGTTATCCCTTCAGCTGGGGGGGGGGGGGGGGGCGGTGAAGCTTACCACACTATATCCCTGAACCAAGCTCTAACAGGAAATGTAAACAAATCCAAAATTTTCCAAAAAAAACCACATTATTTCTATTATATTGCACACATCAAATTGATTATCAACAAAGATTACAATGAAAGGTTGAAAACATATTTAAACTTTGACAATCTTTCTCCCCTTTTTGGAAAAAACTCGTCCACGTTGGAACGATGCTCCCGTCTCAGTTGGCATCGTGCCAATGTCAGTGAACATATGTACGTGGATATATGCCTATTTGTGTCGCTTTGTTAATTAATTTCTCGGTGGAAACAAGAGTTAAGGTTGACAAGGAAATGTCATCTTGTAATTTATTTGTTTGTTTTATTCGATTGTTACTTGTGTGAAAGCATCCGACATGTGAAATGGAATCTCCTAATGCGCTAGACACATGTACATTTCACATAACCGGGGTAAATCTTGTAATTATTGCACTGGTTAGCTCGATTTTATTGACACAAGTGTTATAGAATTAAGAAATAATTCCTTGTTTACTGTGGTAAAACACCTAGAAGAGATCGGGCTGCAACAGGATGAGTCTAAGTTTCGTCACGAAGGCCGTAATGATCAAACGTGAAGACCTGGAGCATTCTTAACAGTATCAAGAAAGGGATAGTTAACAATGTCAAAATTGTAATCGTCTCCCAGGCACGAAAGTAGTTATTTTTTCTTCATAAACATATATATGCAAGGTCTCGACTGTCTGTATTTTTCACAGAATCCAGAGCGGTTGGGTGCATATCCGTCACGGCATCATCTCACCAAGATGATCTGTACATCATGATGATCACTGAGTTGACCTCTTCTCTCTTACAAGAAACCAGTTTGAATGTTTTTAATTTTGCATTTAAGCTTGTTCACAACCGATGCTATCTGTCCGATCAGTGTAGATATCGCCTGTATAGAATTTGGTTTCTGAGAAAGAGTGGGTTTGAAATGGTTCTCTTCATAACAATGATTGTCGCATGTACGTGCAAACATGTCTGAGATATACCAGTTAACATGTCAGTCAATATGCAGCAAAAAAAGAATTGTATCCGACTGCTCAGATATTAATCAATATTTCCTGTTCATAATCCACCAGCCTGTCATCTAGCGTTGACTTGCATAATCTTTCATCGCTGATGCATGTAACTAATTTGCTAATTCTGGTGAAACGACAAGGGTATCAATTTCTTGTCCGCTGTAAGAAATCTTACTAATGCACTCAGTCTTGTTAAATTAGAAAGCATACATCCGCCGATATCATGAATGTGTCGATAAATGGGAACTTATAAACCAGTTTTATAATAACACCCAGGAGCAATCTCTTGTTAATAAACTAACATGAATAATTGGTCGGAGATCCGTGAACCTTTTTCTGCAATCCATTAGCATAATATCCTGAATAGAGACATCTAAAAGTCTAATAGGTTATAGAGATGGGATCTTAGCTGAATGATAGTGGGCTATGATGTTATCTAAGTAATACCATTTTACCCTACCAGGCATGGGCGATTCGAAGGCCGTCCCAACCTTAGAGAGAGGAGACTTTCGTTACCCCAACATGGACGTCATGATGGCTTGTGTGAAAGCATCCGACATGTGAAATGGAATCTCCTAATGAACACCCGCGCTAGACACATGTACATTTCACATAACCGTGGTAAATCTTGTAATTATTGCAGTGGTTAGCTCGATTTTATTGACACAAGTGTTACAGAATTAAGAAATAATTCCTTGTTCACAGTGGTAAAACACCTAGAATAGATCGGGCTGCAATAGGATGAGTCTAAGTTTGGTTACGAAGGCCGTAGTGATCAAAGGTGAAGACCTGAAACATTATTAACAGTATCAAGAAAGGGATAGTTAACAATGTCAAAATTTTAATCGTCTCCCAGGCGCGAAAGTAGCTATTTTTTCTTCATAAACATATGCAAGGTCTCGACTGTGTATTTTTCATTAAATCCGGAGAGGTTGGGTGCATATCCGCCACGGTATCATCTCATCAAGATGATCTATACATCATGATGATCAATGAGTTGACCACTTCTCTCTTACAAGAAACCAGTTTGTATGTTTTTAGTTTTGGTTTTAGGCTTGTTCACAACCGATGCTATCCGTCAGATCAGTGTAGATATCGCCAGTATAGAGTTTGGTTTCTGAGAAAGAGTGAGTTTGAAATGGTTCTCTTCAAAATAATGATTGTCGAATGCACGTGCAAACATATCTGATATATACCAGTTAACATGTCAGTCAATATGCAGCAAAAAAAGAATTGTATCCAACTGCTCAGATATTAATCAATATTTCCTGTCCATAATCCATCAGCCTGTCAATTAGCGCTGACTTGCATAATCTTTCATCCCTGATGCATGTAACTAATTTAAGAATTGTGATGAAACGACAAGGGTATCAATTGCTTGCCCGCTGTAAGAATCTTACTAATGCACCCAGTCTTGTTAAATTAGAAAGCATACATCCGCCGATATTATGTATGTGTCGATAAATGGGAACTTATAAACCAGTTTTATAATAACATCCAGGAGCAATCTCTTGGTAATAAATTAACATGAATAATTGGTCCGAGATCCGTGAATCTTATTCTGCAACCCATTAGCATAATATCCTGAATAGAGACATCTAAAAGGCTAATACACTGTTATAAATCCCACCGTAAATTAACAGTTAAATGTACTGGCAGAAAAGGTGCCAGTACATTCAGCTGTAAAATTACGTTGCACCGTAGTTTACAATTACCGTTTTTTAACATGCGTTATATCGTAGAATGTTGCAGCATATTTTATAACTACCATTTGTTAACAGGCATTCAAATGTAAATTTTATTAGGTTGCACTGTAATTTACAGTTACCATATTTTAACATTACGTTGCACCGTTGGAAGGTCGAAATCGCGCCATTGCTCGTTCGCGTATTTCAGCTCTGCGTATTTACAAATACGGTCTCCATAGGTTTCGTAAATAATCACGAAGAAATCTGTGAAATTATTACATGAATGTACGATTTATACGTTGGGCACAAATCCGCGTTAGATAAATCCAATATCAAACCACAATAATTATAGACAGAAAATTAAAGTTAGCCGATGCGTCCTTGCCGGTGCGTGTTCTGATAATGCTCTGAATGCTGTACAACGCAGGTGTCGGATGTTTTCTGGAACTGGACGTTTCGTGTGCAAAAATATGAACCTCCTTTCAGAGAAAACAGAAATTGTTGTTATATTTGTGCGCAGTTTACCCATTCCAGTTGATGTCAACTGAAATATCACAGTTATATTTACAGATTAATGTGTTTACGATTAAATATACTGTAAACTCCAACATACATTTACTGCGAAATAACGGTAATTTTAACAGTGTAGGTTATAGAGATGGGATCTTAGCTTAATGATATTGGGCTATGATGTTGTCTAAGTAATACCTTTAACCCTGCCAGGCTTGGGCGATCGAAGGCCGTCACAACCTTGAAGAGAGGAGCATCTCGTTACCCCAAGATGGACGTCATGATGGCGGTACAGTAACGCCATGTTCTCGGGGGACATTTTTTGCTTATTTTTTGACCGATTTTCCGGAAAATTTTTGTCGAAATAAATTACTTTCGTGCTCTTTCAGGCAAGAAAAATGCGAAATCTTTGGGCCGAAAAGATCAAGAACACAATTTTCTGAGTACACCTCGTGGCCGCTATTTTGAATTTCTCCATGTGCCTTTGCACACATAAACATGCAAATAGTATCCAAATGACGCAAATGAGATTCACGGAAATGTCAGAAAGTTTCAGGTATCTTAATCTCTTCCTTCCCGGAGTTGTGGTGAAAAGTTCGAAGGGATTGGATCAAATTCTTGTTCAGATAAAATCCGGTCGGACCAGAATTCGGTATGATATCTTGTTAGTCATGCAGGTAAACGTCAAGAACAAACCCGGAAGCTGGAAATCGACCCACACTGAGATAATGCAGTGTCATATTTGAATTGCATTAGACGAAGTATATTTTAACTTAAGTTCCGAGAAACGCGAGATCTATTAAAAGCTTACCAGAACCTTAGATCTCGAGCAATAACAGCAATCAAGTTTAACATTATCCAGTTTCACAAGAGAGATACCGAAAGATGTTCAAAAGAAGTATTTGATTCGTTAATCTACGTTTCACAATGCTTATTCGGCTGGATCTAACAACCGTTATTCGATAATGTCATACTGAGGCAGTGGTCGACCAACATGTGTCAAACGATGGATGTGAAAGGATATTCATTGCCTGTAACCAGTAAAAACACATCAACGGCATATTCAGCTAAAGGACCTCATCGATCCTTCACTGTCCAAACCTATTCACTGACATCTTCATCTCATTATAATTACGAAACCGTCTCTGTGTGTTTCTGTGTCCACCGTCGAGTCAGAGTTTTGGTCGAAAGGCCATGAAACTTCGTCGGAACAGTATTGGAGTCGTCTTACTTCCATCGTGGGCGGAAATTTCACCACGATAGATGTGAGGTCTGAGAAATTGACATCAAGCCAAAAAAATAAGCCAATAGAAATAATGATAAAAAGGCGCACTTAACCGGTTATATCATGTGTAGGTCTATATGTCGGGCGAAAGATCATGGAAACTTGGTCATGATAGCTGCGGGGTGATAAAAAACAAAACAAAAGGGAAACGAGAAAGCGCATCTATCGCCTTATGAGAAACGGAAACTGTTAGTGTAGAAGGCCGTCAAGGTGAAACTTAGGATAGTTATGGCATTAGGGAGAGTGCCATCGAAACTTAGGAAAGGGTGTTTAACCTCCATTGGGAGTCAGGAACATGATACAAAAATTAACCTGGCTTGTTCTTAATATTCTAGTAAGCTATTTGACAGTCAGGTCATTCGCTATAGATATATGGACGTTCTGCTTCATTCTTACACACAGACTATTATGTACAGGAAAGAGGACATATTACATGGCATGAACATAAACTCACAAGGTTACAAATGTTAGCAACTTACAGTTTTACGACTTTGGCATGTGACTCAACCCGATCAAGTATGAAAGATGGCATCATGTCTTGAAGACCCTACCCAGCTCCAATCTGTGGTTTTCCCGACATAAAATGACCGCACCTAATTTCAGAAATTACATCGCTGATTTGACATTTCTACGTGTCTAAAGTGATTTGAGCCTCAGTTTAGCTGAATTGGAGCGACATGCAAGAGGTGGGAAAAATTGCCGACGTCTGGCGACTAAAAAGTGACCATATGACTCTACCGGAAAGTATTACTATCTCAACCGCGCTTTTATTGGAGTTGTTCATGTGGAGACTATGAAGTATCCACACGACCCCTAGCACCGGCGCAAGCTGAATTAGATACGGAAATAGCTGTCGCGAAAACAGCTGAGATGGTGCAGAGCTGTCAAGGCCCAACACGGAAAACATAAAAAAACGGTATTTTGATATACGATATGGTTTAAGATGCAAAGGTTTATCTCATGCATTATTGGGTATAGGGTCTAACCGCCAGAATTCGTATTGATTCAGGTTACAAACAAATCTTCATTGTATCTACCAAGCGATGCATGTAAGCACTATTCTGTGTTTGGTCCAGTGATGTGGTTGGGGCTGCAGCAAATCATGGTGTTATATACAATCCGAGAAGACCACTCCCAGTCACATGCGGCTGCACCCCTCCAATTTATTGATACAAATTTCTGAACTTTAACAAAGATTATAAATGTTTCAGTAATCCAGCAGTCATCATCCACCAATTACATTCCAGTTCTAAGTGTATAACGTTCGAAAAATAATATGGATTACGAAAGTGGACATTCCGAGTTTCTGAAAACTAATCAACCTTGGACATACATTTACATTCTGTAGTACGCATGCTCGCATCTGTTCTACTTCCCGTCCTGAGGACGAGATTTGCGCTACTGATTTAATAGACCATTAATAGACTATTTGCTCGTGACAATTTTGCAGTTTTCTGTACTTCCAAAGCGATTTCTCCATCTGTGCACAAAGCATGTTGGCAGACTGTATTCCAGAATTTTACAAAAACATCACATAAACTTCAGCTCTCTGATGTCAAGGTTCATCAACATCCGCGGGGCTAGGTCCCATATGAACCCATGCATTTCAAGATCCTCATGGTGTTCATATGAACAAGCGCAATCAAAGCTTGACTGAGATAGACTCATATTCCAGATGACGACTTCGCAACAAAAATCATATTAAGAATACTAATCAACGTTACGGATTTGATATTTTTGTAACATCATGATGTCTTGCTGGCATCATTGAAAACTGCTGACCTCTCCTCTCCTGCAGGAAACTAACCTACTTTTTTGCATACTATGATATATTCTTATAATTAGGTCTTTGAATTATGGACGCGGAAATGCTTTAATGAACAACGGCTGAATATTGAATGACGGACTAGACGCTTGTATTTCAATGATGTCGACAAGAGGAGATAGTTGCTTTAATTGTCAAATCAAGACAATATGCTATGTACCAACTATACTCATACTCAAGCATTTTGCCTCACGAACACGTATTAACTATCAAAAAATTCGCAAAGTTTGGAGAGGATTCATTCTGAAACATGGGCCTGTCGAATTAGTTTCAGCGAACATGTTCAGATTATGTCCAGAGGAACTACGCAACCAGGGAGATATATGCATCTCGTCAGTGTTCGATCGCTTTAGAATATCTTTATCCACATAGAGATAAATCGTCCATGTCGTAGTATCGAGGCGAGAGAATCCAATTCTGTGTTTTTCAGAACGTACTCTGGCTTTTTTGTTTCGCAATGGATTTCATCTCCATTCGTTTCTCGATTGAAAAGATTATGTCTTACGTCAAACTTGGCTGTGACCATTTATTGAGATACAACCGCCATGTCATCCAGGTCATGTTCATTTCTACTGTAAGAAAGGTCATATCCGGTATTGGGTCAACGACTCAGCCATGTGACCCTTGTGTGTCTGTGATAATGCGAAGCATCGTATGACCTGTATAATGAATGACTTCCTCACATTTTCCGTCTTTGTTTGCACAAACTTTATTACAATATGAGACCAAACATTAGCAATATTTGCACATTGTTGTAGCATCTATTATAGAGAGATTTTACAGACTCGATATCAATACGATTTGACCGACATCATGTCATCATGTTTACTGAAACGGTTTATATTCCTCTTATTCTCAAAGAGATGGCAATTACAAATCTAATTTATTTATGTATCGTTACCAAGCGCAAAGTTTGGAGAGGATTCATTCTGAAACATGGGCCTGTCGAATTAGTTTCAGCGAACATGTTCAGATTACGTCCAGAGGAACTACGCAACCAGGGAGATATATGCATCTCGTCAGTGTTCGATCGCTTTAGAATATCTTTATCCACATAGAGATAAATCGTCCATGTCGTAGTATCGAGGCGAGAGAATCCAATTCTGTGTTTTTCAGAACGTACTCTGGCTTTTTTGTTTCGCAATGGATTTCATCTCCATTCGTTTCTCGATTGAAAAGATTATGTCTTACGTCAAACTTGGCTGTGACCATTTATTGAGATACAACCGCCATGTCATCCAGGTCATGTTCATTTCTACTGTAAGAAAGGTCATATCCGGTATTGGGTCAACGACTCAGCCATGTGACCCTTGTGTGTCTGTGATAATGCGAAGCATCGTATGACCTGTATAATGAATGACTTCCTCACATTTTCCGTCTTTGTTTGCACAAACTTTATTACAATATGACACCAAACATTAGCAATATTTGAACATTGTAGCATCTATTATAGAGAGATTTTACAGACTCGATATCAATACGATTTGACCGACATCATGTCATCATGTTTACTGAAACGGTTTATATTCCTCTTATTCTCAAAGAGATGGCAATTACAAATCTAATTTATTTATGTATCGTTACCAAGCGCAAAGTTTGGAGAGGATTCATTCTGAAACATGGGCCTGTCGAATTAGTTTCAGCGAACATGTTCAGATTACGTCCAGAGGAACTACGCAACCAGGGAGATATATGCATCTCGTCAGTGTTCGATCGCTTTAGAATATCTTTATCCACATAGAGATAAATCGTCCATGTCGTAGTATCGAGGCGAGAGAATCCAATTCTGTGTTTTTCAGAACGTACTCTGGCTTTTTTGTTTCGCAATGGATTTCATCTCCATTCGTTTCTCGATTGAAAAGATTATGTCTTACGTCAAACTTGGCTGTGACCATTTATTGAGATACAACCGCCATGTGATCCAGGTCATGTTCATTTCTACTGTAAGAAAGGTCATATCCGGTATTGGGTCAACGACTCAGCCATGTGACCCTTGTGTGTCTGTGATAATGCGAAGCATCGTATGACCTGTATAATGAATGACTTCCTCACATTTTCCGTCTTTGTTTGCACAAACTTTATTACAATATGACACCAAACATTAGCAATATTTGAACATTGTAGCATCTATTATAGAGAGATTTTACAGATTCGATATCAATACGATTTGACCGACATCATGTCATCGTGTTTACTGAAACGGTTTATATTCCTCTTATTCTCAAAGAGATGGCAATTACAAATCTAATTTATTTATGTATCGTTACCAAGCGGACTAATGGACTAATGTAGTATACGTATTAAACGAAGAACTGAGTAAATATCCAGCTACATACGGTATATTATGTCGGTGATTATGATTGCTGTAGCTAAAACACGCGATTGGTTTCCATACTAGAAAAATATATAAATTTTAGGAATGAAATCCTATATTCTTCATGCAGCTATCGTACGCAAATATCTCCGCACTAAAAATGAAATACAGGCGTCAGAATCGACATGCAGTAGCCAGCCTTCTTCCATGAAGACTTTCGGCTCCCATAAGACCTTACTCATAATATGACAATATTAGGACATAACTCCTAATAGGAATAACAACAATATAAAAGATATCATGATGATCATATCGGACATATCTGTTGGACAAAATTTCCAGTGAAGTGGACATTGGCCGTCTGATGTTCTTTGTAGACTATTGTCCTGCTGGTGTTCTATGCGAGCATTATTGGTCTATTTTCTATATGGTCTATTGCACACCTGATGTTCTGGTTTGACTATTGTCCTTCAGATATTCTCTGTGGGCCACTGTCCATCTGATGTTCTGTGTAGGCTATTGTTCAACAGATCTGCTCTGCGAAGCTGCCAGGAATTAATGATGTTTATATTTTATGGCAAGGGCGAAGCCCGCGTCTTAAAAGGTGTAAACTTTCCCACATTAACCGTGCATAAAATAACCATTTAGCACGCCTATGGAAACATTATTTCTATCCTATTGCACACCTCTAATCCGGGTTTTGCGCTATTCCTAATGCCGGTTTCGGCCGCAAGGTGGCGCTAGCGCTCACTGCACTGCCGTCTGTTCCGGTTTAGCTGTCTGCTAATGTAAACATGTGCAGGAGTGAAGGCGGGTATTGTATTTCGCCTCGTTTCGTCAGATTTTCTCACTGATGGAGACGTCCTTGTTTAGTTTAGGTAAGTATAGTCATCAAGTCTTATTTTTACTCGTTTGTACAAGCATAATAAGAGCCGCTTTGTCAACAAATTGGACAATCAAAGGTCATCGTTGTTGTTGTTATATAACATTTGTTTAGTTATACTAGAATCTTGCGTGTCATCGACTCAGAGATAAAGGATTACTGTACCGTAGATTGTGGAGGCATTATCACTGATAATATTGTCGCGGTTCTCCTGGCTTCAATCGGCTTTAATCATATTGAGATGATTTATTCTCTTGATAAATTGTTTTTGTTAGATTGTCCTCACTTGGCAAGTTTGAGCAGATCTATTATTGGTGGCTTCTAACGTATTTGCTGACTGGTGTTATTATATTAACTTCTAAGGAGGATTATCCATGTCACCTATTCCTGTTTTCCAACACTATGGATACTCCTTGCATGTGTCTTACTCATTGTTTACAACTTGAGTAATGTCAAACATTTTAATCTTTTAATCTGTGACTGACCCTATGAAGAGAGATGACCGTCCCATCATACAAAATCTGCTTCTCCCGGTTGCAACAGATAAAACAATATATATGTCCTCCAACTCTGCCTCCCACCATTATGAAAATGATTGGCAGTAGAAGATAAGCACAAGTCAGTAGGCCTAATATTGGTCCCAGAGAATAAATTATGAAAGTGAATCAGTCAAAATATTTTGTGTTTTATGGGACAGAACAGGAATATGTAGATATATATATATAAACATTTGTTTCAATGCATTTTGCGGGAGAAATAGGTGGTATAATAATTAGATAATTTTAAAAAAAATAAGTAGCTATTAGTGCAAAAATTACTCCCTCATATTTATGAGAAGTTAGAAGCCATATGGCATATTAATTTCCTGTTCTGTGTGACTTTTCACAATAAAATTATGAAACCCTACCAGCAGTTCCAACTGAGGCGGATTGGGTGCTTGTTTATCACATTATAATCATACAGCTACATTAACGGCTACATGGCAGTCGGATTAACTAATAATCTGATTATTTCTCACAGTACTTGATCAAACAAACTGGCCCCTGCTGATCGTTTGTAGTGGAGTGTGGTTTAATCAGGCTGAACTGCCGGCCACCGACCATGTTTTATAACAACAACAACGATGACCATTGATTGCCCAATTTGTTGACAAAGCGGCTCTTATTATGCTTGTACAAACGAGTACAGATAAGACTTGATGACTATACTTACCTAACCTACCAAGGACGTCTCCATCAGTGAGAAAATCTGACGAAACGAGGCGAAATACTATACCCGCCTTCCCTCCTGCACATGTTTACATTAGCAGACAGCTAAACCGGAACAGACCGTAGCGCAGTGAGCGCTAGCGCCACCTTGCGGCCGAAACCGGCATTGGGAATAGCACATAAATCCGGATTGATTATCAACAAAGATTACAATGAAAGGTTGAAAACATATTTAAACTTTGACAACCTTTCTCTCCTTTTTGTAAAAAACTCGTCCACGTTGGGACGATGCTTCGGTCTCGGTTGGAATCGTGCCAATGTCAGTGGACATATGTACGTGGATATATGCCTATTTGTGTTGTCGCTTGTTTAATCAAACAATAGTTAAACTTGAAGGAAATTTCATCTTGTAATTTAGTTGTTTGTTTTATTCGATTGTTACTTGTGTGAAAGCAGACGTCCCTTTCCTCATCCGACATGTGAAATGGAATCTCCTGATGAACACCTGCGCTTGACACATGTACATTTCACATAACCGTAATAAATCTTGCAATTATTGCACTGGATAGCTCGACTTTATTGACACAAGTGCTATAGAATTAAGAAATAATTAATTGTTTACTGTGGTAAAAAACCTAGAATAGATCGTGCTGCAATAGGATGAGTCTAAGTTTGGTCACGAAGGTTTAGCTCTCTGCTAATGTAAACATGTGCAGGAGTGAAGGCGGGTATTGTATTTCGCCTCGTTTCGTCCGATTTTCTCACTGATGGAGACGTCCTTGGTAGTTCAGGTAAGTATAGTCAGCAAGTCTTACTTTTACTCGTTTGTACAAGCATAATAAGAGACGCTTTGTCAACAAATTGGACAATCAAAGGTCATCGTTGTTGTTGTTATAAAACATTTGTTTAGTTATACTAGAATCTTGCGTGTCATCGACTCAGAGATAAAGGATTACTGTACCGTAGGATTGTGGAGGCATTATCACTGATAATATTGTCGCGGTTCTCCTGGCTTCAATCGGCTTTAATCATATTGAGATGATTTATTCTCTTGATAAATTGTTTTTGTTAGATTGTCCTCACTTGGCAAGTTTGAGCAGATCTATGGTTGGGGGCTTCTAACGTATTTGCTGAGTGGTGTTACTATAATAACTTCTAAGGAGGATTATCCATGTCAGCTATTCCTGTTTTCCAACACTATGGATACTCCTTGCATGTGTCTTACTCATTGTTTACAACTTGAGTAATGTCAAACATTTTAATCTTTTAATCTGTGACTGACCCTATGAAGAGAGATGACCGTCCCATCATACAAAATCTGCTTCTCACGGTTGCAACAGATAATACAATATCTATGTCCCCCAACTCTGCCTCCCACCATTAAGAAAATGATTGGCAGTAGAAGATGAGCACAAGTCAGTAGGCCTAATATTGGTCCCAGAGATATAAATTATGAAAGTGAATCAGTCAAAATATTTTGTGTTTTATGGGACAGAACAGGAATATGTAGATATATATATATAAACATTTGTTTCAATGCATTTTGCGGGAGAAATAGGTGGTATAATAATTAGATAATTTTAAAAAAAATAAGTAGCTATTAGTGCAAAAATTACTCCCTCATATTTATGAGAAGTTAGAAGCCATATCGCGTATTAATTTCCTGTTCTGTGTGACTCTTCACAATAAAATTATGAAACACTACCAGCAGTTCCAACTAAGGCGGATTGGGTGCTTGTTTATCACATTATAATCATACAGCTACATTAACGGCTACATGGCAGTAGGGTTAACTAATAATCCGATTATTTCTCACAGTACTTGATCAAACAAACTGGCCCCTGCTGATCGTTTTTAGTGGAGTGTGGTTTAATCAGGCTGAACTGCCGGCCACCCACCATGTCTTATAACAACAACAACGATGACCTTTGATTGCCCAATTTGTTGACAAAGCGGCTCTTGTTCTGCTTGTATAAACGAGTAAAGATAAGACGTGATGACTATACTTACCTAACCTACCAAGGACGTCTCCATCAGTGAGAAAATCTGACGAAACGAGGCGAAATACAATACCCGCCTTCCCTCCTGCACATGTTTACATTAGCAGACAGCTAAACCGGAACAGACCGTAGCGCAGTGAGCGCTAGCGTCAACTTGCGGCCGAAACCGGCATTGAGAATAGCACATAAATCCGGATTGATTATCAACAAAGATTACAATGAAAGGTTGAAAACATATTTAAACTTTGACAACCTTTCTCTCCTTTTTGTAAAAAAAACTCGTCCACGTTGGGACGATGCTTCCGTCTCGGTTGGCATCGTGCCAATGTCAGTGGACATATGTACGTGGATATATGCCTATTTGTGTTGTCGCTTTGTCAATCAAACAATACTTAAACTTGAAGGAAATTTCATCTTGTAATTTAGTTGTTTGTTTATTCGATTGTTACTTGTGTGAAAGCAGACGTCCCTTTCCTCATCCGACATGTGAAATGGAATCTCCTGATGAACACCTGCGCTTGACACATGTACATTTCACATAACCGTGATAAAGCTTGTAATTATTGCACTGGATAGCTCGATTTTATTGACACAAGTGTTATAGAATTAAGAAATAATTAATTGTTTACTGTGGTAAAAAACGTAGAATAGGTGCAATAGGATGAGTCTAAGTTTGGTCACGAAGGCCGTAGGCCTGAGTGATCAAACGTGAAGACTCATCCTATTGCAGCCCGATCTATTATGGGTGTTTTATCACAGTAAACAAGAAATTATTTCTATTCTACAATACTGAAAACGGTACAATGTGTAGATGTTTCCTGAAAAGAAAGATATTCTCGTGTATTTAAAACTGAATTAACATCCCTACACCTGACAAAAAACGCTTTGGCCCGCCAATTAATCGAAGCAAGCAACGCCTGCAAGTCGTGTGCCTGGAATTGACACGGGTTGGAGAGTCCACAGTATGACAGCTTTAGGAGCGTGCTAAAACGCCATTAACGATCAAAATGATGCAAGCGTCACCCTTGCTTTTGGATACATGTGAAATTCTCCCTTCATCCAATGTGTGTACCTATCATACGTTCAAAAAGGTTTAATGACATCAACAACTTTGAATGAATCTCCGCCGAAAAAACTGTACTCCAACTTTAAATAGCTCCATGATGTACAGCAAAAGGATGTACAAGAAGATACAGGCAAATGATAAATTTTGATATCCATTTCAATCCTATGGCCCTTCTGGGCGAGTTCAACTCGGCATGCGAAGAAAATTATGACGTCATATAATCCTCACCGATTGGTTGTGAGGTAGGATCTATTTTAATTAGATCCCACCTGGGCTTCCTTCTTTACATGTAATAATGTTATTTGGTAAAACACATGGGTTGTGGTAGAATAGTAAATAATGATCCGATGTGAAATAAAAGAGATTTTCCCAACTCTTCCTTACAGAAAAGCAGAAATATTGAACAAAATGACGATAACATCACTTTTCCGGTATCTCACATGGACGCCATTTTGAATTTACTCATGATACGCTGCTCGGGTGTTATGCAAGTAGGCTCAAACTGACCCCAATATGATAATCTACAAAGTTAAGAGAGTAACAGCTCTCGTTTGTTTGTCGTTCCAGAGATAGGACAAAAAGTTTTATAAGGGGGCATAACGCCCCTCCTCCCAGGCCTGGTAAAACCCTATCGCAAGTCAAACTACAGTTTCAATGCTCACCATGCTAGGGCATTGAACACTCATTCAGCTAAACTAAGGCTCTTATCACTCTAAACTATGTAGAAATGCCCGTATACCGTAGCACATTCCTCTTACTCCAAATCGATTCTGCGTTGGCAGCTTCATCCATGAAATAAATAAAATCTATTTAGAGCTCTTTAATCCGTATACTGTAATCAATGTAGAAGGGTCGGGTACACTGAAAACAATTGGTTTGTATATGGACGAATTCAGTCTGGAATAACAATTGTATTTATCAACACATAGTAGCCAGCAGAATATTCCATATTTGCAATTTCATTTTTGCAGCTGGGCCTGTCACAGGTGCTGGGTTTATATAGAAAAGAGAAACAAAGTTTGTGTCTTAGCTTTCATTACTAGTATGTTTCTAAATAAATCCATTTTTATTAAAAACATCTCACAATTCTCCATATGCATTATGCGCCCAATTAGAAGTACCGGATGGTATAGAAATAAACATTTTTTTTTATCAAACAGACGCCTTCCTTATAGACCGCATCATCCGTCAGCCAAACACTGCTACATCTCCCTAGTATAATCCGTGGCGTGTCCTACTCCTCCTCCTCCGCTTTACTCACTGCACAGCGGGTGTGGCGCGGGATAGGGTGGGGCGAGAGACCTGGGGCTTTTGCTACCTGAGATTTCATGGGCCAGGCTTGCACCCTACAGTAGAATGGGTCAACTGCGCATGTGCGATGAGTAGTAGTATAGAAAGGGCACGCGATCTCCCTATCCCTATTGGTGTGGCGCGGGATAGGGTGGGGCTAGAGACCTGGGGTTTTCGCTACCTGAGATTCCATGGGCCAGGCTTGCACCCTACAGTATAATGGGTCGACTGCGCATGCGCAATGAGTAGTGCGCGATGAGTGGTATAGAAAGGGCACGCGATCTCCCTATCCCTATAAACTAACCCATGGGGGTGAATGAACCCATGGGGGTGAATGGGCACTCGTTGGATTAAACAGACAAAGGCCTCTAAGTGAAGGTGCAAGCTGATGCAATAAGTGTCGTACCTGTAGCTAAACGTTTTGTCGCATTTCGATCGATAACATTGCTCATAATGATATCGCTAATTAGCATTATAACTTTCTCCTTAGATGTTTGTATGTTCGTTCGAAGAAAAGATCAATCAAATGAAAGACTGATCTGTTAAGAGTTTGCACGAGGAATCTTGTTTTATCTTATATTATAGCAGTATTGGCATCATCTATTGTAATTTAATCTATCTAATTGGGACGAAGGAATCCAATTAGTCAGCAACAGAATGGCGCCAACATCGCGTTCCACGAGAAGAACTTTAAGCGTTATATCGATTATTGGGATAGTTCAAAGATGGTTTAGGATTCAGTAAAATCGGGAGACAAAGTAAACGGAGTAATTAGTAAACGATGTATATGAGATACGATACGATTTGATTGGTTGCTGTCAATAGTCCAAGTGTTCTTCCATATCAATATGGAAGAGCTGCTGTTTTTCTACATTAATCCTACCCGTGCGATTTGTTCATTGTTTCTTGGATCCCAGACTATTCAATGTCTAAAATTATATACAGTAATGTGTTGAAGTGAAAATCACAGACTGGAGGGGGGCAGGTTATTTGGCCATGATGGCATTTTTTTACAAGAGCAGGTCTAGCAACATACCTAATTTGTTGAAATGTAACTTTATACGGATATTCTCGAATATGTATACCGGTCCATGTACAGTATTGTGAGAAAGGATATTCATGCGATTTTCGTCTCAGCAACCAGTCGGCGTTAACCCTATTTGACCTGGGCTTTTGGGGACCTGTCCAGGCCGGGGGGAGCAAAATGGTTCTCCTAATTATTTTTCGTACCCTGTGGGCTGGGGGGGGGGGGCTGAAACTTACCACACTATACCCTTGGGTCAAGCTCTGCCAGAAAATGTAAAAAATCCAAGATACCCGCTTTGATGACGTCACAGTGACAAAAACGGCATTTTTGGTCGATTTTTAGGTCAGATTTTTCGAATTTTTTTCTTAGTCAATTTCTCTGCAAAAACTCCATAATTAAAAGCAAATTTCGAAGTATAGTGATATTTATCAGCAGATTCAAGTAATGTTGAGTCAAGGCAATACTGTCGATAATCCTCAATCTTTTGGGGGTAGCTTACAATCTGTCCTTCCAGACAACGATTGACGCTCGATATTATGACTGAATTGTGTAATTTCCCTTATCGAGAAACTTTTCAAAACAGACAGAAAGTACGAAACGATCGCGATGTAATCATCTATTTCGATTGAAGAAGCACTAAAATTCGATCGCACATCCGATAATTCCATCTTCAAGGAAAATTGAAAAACATTGAAATTAAATTCCTACCGCAATTTCAAACTCTTCCTTACAATATTTTCGCCCGATTATAAACAGTTATTCAATGAATTTTCGCCGATTCTACATTTGAAACGCAATCTATCGTCATATTTTTATGGATTGCCAAATTCTATATAATTAATAATCACGATTTGAAATCAATTTCTGGCGATTTAAGACAATTACCTGAAGCAGTCAGCTGAATAGTAGGGTAAATGAAAACTTCAAACAAGACATCATTCCGCAATGTTGAATTTGTGCTATAACATCACTTTTCTAGTACCACACGTGGCCGCCATCTTGAAGTTACCCATGATCCTCTATTCGGGGGTGATGCAAATAGGCTCAAAATGACCCCAATATGATAAACTATACAGTCACAGAGTTTCAGCTCTTCATTTTTTTTATTCGGGAGATAGCGCAGAAATTTTGGTAGAGGGGGCCATTCCCCTAAGGCCTGGTAGGGTTAAACGTCATTAAGATTCCGTCCCTCGCCCCTCCCCTTTATAATTCCTGTCTTGAATCACCTAAAGCACCTTTCAATGGGTATGAATAGACGTACACGTATTATATTTATTTTTTGACATGCTCTTGGCCACGAATGGGCGTTAAATGCCCTTTCCGACTTTTTGCTGTCTCAAATCACTCTCCCCAATCCCATAACTAACCTATTATAACGGTTCACCGTGACCGCATTTTAGCCAGAAAATACCCGGCCCCCATTGGACGTTAGATACTATTTTTAATTTCTGATTTTGTAATCACACCGCAGCTATCCAGACAAATGTTCCATGGCCTTTCGACCAAAACTGTGGCCATGCAATGACGAAATATAGACCTGCACATGTTATAACATGTCAAAACATTCTTCATTTTTGTGACCCCATTTGGGTGTTAGGTTACCGCCAATGAGCTCAATACTGTCACGACGAAGTTTGATGGTTTTTCGACGAAAACTGTGGCTGTACGGTAGATACAAACAAATACACAGGCAGACGGTTGGTAAAATATAGTGAGATATTATACAGATATTGCATGCTGCGGTGTGTGATATCACGATTTGTCAGCTCGAGACAGGTGGTGTTTAACGAGAGCTAGCAAAATTCTGAAATCACATCCCGTAGCATGCACTATCTGTTTTATTATACAAAAAAAAGTATATATGCAGTGTATCAGGGAAATTTTCCATAAGACTGATGTCGAATTCAGTTCGTGTGGCCCAACATTATTAATTTACCAGGAATATGGTTATTTTATTTTGGAGTTTTCTCAGAATGAAATCACCAACCTCCCGGTCGACTCAGTTTATAACGTCATCTCTTTCATCCGGCGACAGAACGAACACCTGGCGTAAAATGTACATGCTAAAGCTCAACGTGACGGGTAGTTGAAAGTGCGCCTTCAGTTAGATCAGATAAATTCGCCTCGTCCCAAAAACGGCAAAATATTAATCGCCATACGGCTAGTATACACGTACGGATACAATGGTCCACATTTTGTTTTACTAATTGTTGCTCCACTGGATGCATGACTGTGCTATTGCAGAGACCATGCGCTATTACCTCGAGACCGTGCGCTATAGCCTCGAGACCGTGCGCTATCACAAATTACAGAACGTCACGAGACCGGGTTCCAACCAATCAGGATGAACAAATCTGGTATGAGGTATGAAAATTGTGTATATTGTATCCGTCAGACGTCCGCTAACAGCTTCAGATAAGCATGTTTATGCCAAATTGCTGATGATGATGCTCCCATTGGTAGCATTATTTCTGCTTAATAATGATGGACTCGGGAAGCAAAACAGTTCAATCCAATAACGTTATTGGAATGATTATATCTAACAAATAACGCATTCCGCTAGCTCCCAGCAATGCGATTATTGGATTGATGACTCATGTGTCGTTATCTCAGTGGATGATCATTAATTATCTTCATCATTTAAAGTCAAAGATGTTCACCAGGATACACGCAGTTCCATTTCCCTTGGCTTCCGTTTGAAAACATCGGCTGAAGATACGTGACGGGGGTAAGTAGAGTTTCTCTCATACCAGTTACGTGAAACTACTTCTTCATCAGCAAAACATGACGATTATGAAGTTGAAAATATTGCTGGTACTGTCGTGTTTGTCTTTAATGCGTTTTTGTAATTCTCTTCAAATTTCTTTCAAATTTTCTTCTGCTGTCGGTTTATCTGTAAAACAAGACTTGTTCAGGGTTTTACTTCACTCTTGATAACGCTGTCATATATATTGTAATGCAAGCGATAAGACAAACGCGGCGGATTCCATATTTACTGGGAATGCCGCTCTACACCATTATGTATTACCTACTGATGGTAAAGGCGTCAGGCCCGACATATAGTATTCGGCATTGGTTCACAAAGAATTCCCTCGACAATAATTAAACAACATTTTCCGTTCGACATTTTGCACTAATGCCACCCTGCCAGATTCGGTGACGTTCGGCGACTCTTGATAAATGTTTTCATCATTCTCTTACGTACTGCCGATAGATACAAAATAATGCAGACATTGATCACGAGCTGAACAAAGACATACAGACTTTGATCGTCTTTACGCAGTATGCATCAAATCTGACATCAGTAGTGAATTTTGGGCAGAGGTTCTCCACATTTCAATTCGCGATTGAGAAACGATTGATCGTGAATCAATGCCTATAACGAAAAAATACGTTCTTGTGTAATTTTGTTTTGAATCGATTATCCATAAACGATGCTTCCGTGAATCAACTGCTCTCTTCTAAAGCGCGAGGAGACCATGGTGTGTACCGATACATAGCACTAAGCTAATGCTTCGTCGACATATCTATATAGATCAGAGATAGGTGAAATTAAAAGCAAATTTCGAAGTATAGTGATATTTACCAGCAGATTCAAGCAATGTTGAGTCAAGGCAGTACTGTCGATAATCCTCAATCTTGTTGGGGTAGTTTTCAATCAGTCTTTCTCGACAACGATTGACGCTCGAAATTATGATTGAATTGTGTAATTTTCCTCATCGAGAAACGTTTTCAGACAGACAAACATGCGGAACGATCGCGATGTAATCATTTACTTCGATGAAAGAAACACCAAAATTCCATCGCACCACCGATAATTTCGATATTGAAAAACACTGCATTTAAATTTCCACCCTACTTACCTTCTCTTCCTTACAATATTTTCACCCGATTATAAGTAGCTATTAAATGAATTTTTGCCAATTACTTGAAACAGTTTAGATGTGAGCAAACTTCAACAGCACCAGATAAACTACATCGTTGCAATCTATCGTCATATTTATATGAGTTGCCAAATTCTATATAATTGATAATTATATATGTCACGATTTGAAATCAATTTCTAGCTATTTAACGCAATTACCCGAAGCAGTCAGATGAATAGCAGGGTAAATAAAAGCTTCAAACAAGACATCATTCCGCAATGTTGAATTTATCAGGTGCTATAATTCAAGATTGATACGTTTTGTCTTCCGTTCATTCTTGGTCATATCCCTCTCTTCAGTGTGAATAATATCGAAAGACCCTAGTCAAATCCAAGCAGAGGTAATATAGACTATGTAAAAACAGTTTTATCCTTAAATGTCGACGTTAAGCTGTTCCCGTCCTCATACCCGTATCGCGGAGTCCTTCCCTAGTCACACTATGATTGTGGCTGTTCATGTGAACGCCATGGAGATTTTATATCATCCATTGTGCATATGCCTTGTAGACAGGGTTAGGCGAAATTAGAAACGAGTTACAGTAGTTATTTTAGAAAGTCTAACACAATAAGATCATATTTTGCTA